>BQNB010131242.1:0-18812 GCA_026074375.1 Tanacetum coccineum
CCAAACAACTTAGGCAGAAACCGGGTCAATACATAATCTATTAAAATCACAAAGATGATTGTTGATATTGAAGACGACATTATAGACCCAGTGATGCAATGCATAACCCTTCCCAGCCATTCGGGTTTCTCTTAAAAGAAACTTGTCTCATTTGTCATGGATATACACACGTTATCTATTGACATCTTACTCCGAGATTGTTGATATTAAATAGGTGGCAGTCTGCTCCAGCCTTTGATTACTAAAACCAAAAGTGCACAAATCGAGTCTAGAGCCAAGAAGAGATCAAATTATAAATCTCATTAGGACACAATGTCAAAATACACTTGTTGAGCACCATAAATATCACAAGTTGTAATAAAGAGTCCTACGCATTATCCTTGAGATCTTGGCAGAACATCCGAGTGATACTTAAGTATTCACAGTGAAGATGGAAATCCTGCTTGAGCCAACATCAAACAAGCTCTTGGTAGGTGACTTGCAAGATTCTATATGAATCAAGCTTGTGATAACTGGATATCAATTTTGGTCCAGTAAATGAATTGATGACTTAATCAGAAAGATAGTAACTATCTGATTCACTCTTACCGTGTTGTCTGCTTTGAGACGTTCCGGTAATGAGAACTATCAAGCATGGTGTATCTAATATATATGTGTTAGAAGATCTTATGCTTTGACCTGGAAACCCTGTCAACGAGATTCTTTGAATCTACATGATCACAGGTATAGTATTTATACTATAAAACGGGAAACCGAAGGATAATGCAACCAAACTCAAGATGAATGACAAAGCCATATTTATCTTTTATTGCTAACTGTCTTATTTCAGGTATAGAAGACAGTGTTGCAGCCTCATTCCAGCGAAGTCGAATTCATAAACCACATGCTCATACTCAAGCTTTCAAAGTCAATCGTTCAACATCAAGATAGTTGATTCTAAACTTCCCATCATCAAAGAGCCTCAAAGTCAATTATAGGATCGTATTTTGAGAAGATTGTTAGACTTATAATCATATATGTCAAACAAGAATGTAACAAGTATGAGCATGTTGGTCAAGATCACAAGATGATCAAGGAAGTCAAATCAAGATGATTCATGTCAAGGAGATGATGCAAGATAACGATCTCAAGAACTCAAAGTCAAAACATAAAGGCTCAAAATCAAGATCACAAAGCATGAATGAACAAAGCCGTTACAAACAAGACAAGACCAAAACAAGGCAAAGCATAAACGTCAAAAGTCATATCTTCAACGTCAAGGGAGACAATGATAAATCAAAGCAAACTCCTAAAAGAATGTCATCAGTGGTACGGAGGAGTTTGAAGAAAGAGACCTCAACATTGGGGGAGATTGTTAGCCTTAATTTTATATAAGTCGAACAAGAATGTTATCGGTCTTACAAAGTCAAACTAGGTCTTGTATTGTAATAGGCTAGTCGGGTTCAACGGGCTTGGATTGTAATCTAATATTGTCCATGTTTCGGGCTCAAAGCCCAAGAAAAGCCAAGCCCGGCCCAAGTTAGAAAGCCCACATGCCACTCATGGCTCAAGGGTATAAATAGAACCCTCTCCACACATGGAGAGGGTGTTGGTTACCATTTGCATAGTTTGTGTGTGTGTGTAATCTTCCACCTCTCTAGTTTCTCTCTAATAAATCTTCCAACTTTTCTTTCTATCTTTCTAGCCTTTTTGCTTATTGGTATAGCTTATGTTGTGAAATGGATTAAGCTTTTGGGATAACATTTGGTATCATTCGCCACGGGTGGGTTTAGTGTTTGTATTTTTTTTTTTGTGGTTTCGTTGTGATCTTTGAAGTAGCAGCCCGAAACCCGTGTATCAAACAACCGTTTCACCTTCCGCAACTACAGTTGACCAAGATGCACGATCACCAAGAAACTCTCAAACAACACCCTATACCAACATCCCTCATTCCAAACGATGTTGAAGAAAGACATTCCATGATATAACTTCCGAAGTTGCGCATATATGGGTAAGAATCCGTACTTGGTATCCCAATTCTAGAAGTTTTCCTTCTGATCAATCTTCATTGTCAGATTCTATTCATATAATTATGCATGCCTGATCACCACCAAATTTTTGAACATAATAACAAATGGACTAAGGATCATCCACTTGAAAACATAATCGTGAACTCGCTTAGACTAGTTTCCACAACGGCTGTAATTACATGATCAAGCTCTTTTCTGTTACTTACGAGCTTTCCTCACTGCTGTTGAACCAAACGTAATAAAAGAACGCTTTACTCAAGCTATTAGATTGAAAGCAATGCAAGAAGAACTCAATGAGTTCGAACGACTTGAAGTATGGGAGCTCGTACCCCGACCATATAATGTTATGGTTATTACTTTGAAGTGGATCTACAATGTGAAACTAAGACGAGCTGTAGTGGTATACTAAAAGAAAAGCTCGGTTAGTGCTCGTGGTTACCGTCAAGAGGGAGGGAATTGTTTTGAAGAGTCTTTTGCTCCTTTGCAAGATTAGAGGCTATAAATATTTTTCTCGCGTTTGCTGCTCATATAAACATGGTCGTCTACCAAATGGATGTGAAGACTGCGTTTCTGAATGATAATCTACGGGAAGAAGTTTATGTTAGCCAGTCGGATGGGTTTGTGGATAAAGATAAACCAAATCACATGTACAAGCTTAAGCAAGCTCTATAATAGGGATAAAACAAGGCTCCAACGCACGTGGATGGACATGTTTTCTTCGGTCCTGATATCCCCAATACTTCCCTCCACAGGTTCACTAAAAGGATCCTACATTGTTTCATACGCAAAAAACGGCAAGGCATACTTCTGGTATAAATATATGTCGATTGATAACCTCAAACTTTGCTGCATCTACACCTGCACTTGCGACCTATTTTCTAAAATCATGTGTTTCAAAATTTAAGATGTCAATGATGGGGGCAAAATCTCATTTTTCTTTGGAACTACATAGTTTCTCAAATTCCTAGAGGCCGCTTTATTAACCAGTCCAAAATATGCCCTTGAAGTCCTTAAAGAAATACGGATTTGACACTTGTGAAGAGGCCCAGTGGATAGCTCCATGGTGTAGAAATTCCAAACTGTGATGAGGATAAAAGAAGGGAACGCCGATGACACCTCACACAACGGGGTATGATAGGCAGCCCTCCTTTATCTCATATCCAGTAACCTGCTAGCAATTTTCTATAAAAGCAGTGTGCCCCTATCAGGCTCGGCCTACCAAAAAGCACTTAAATGCAGTAAAAAAGGATCTTTTGTTCTCTAAAGGTGAATCGTTAATCGTGGACAATGGTAATCCGTAAGGATTCTTCGATTGCTCTAACAGCACATGCAGATGCGGATCATGCTGGTTTGTCAAGATACACTCGTAGCACAATCTGGTAAGTTAAGCAATTTTTGGTGAATAGACTTATCAGTTGGTCATCAAAAAGGCAGAAAAGCGCTACAATATCCAGTACGAAAGCTGAATATATTGCTTTGTCTGGCTGTTGTGCTCAAATCCTTTGGATGAGATCATAGCTTATCGACTATGGCTTTGGTTTCAACAAAATTCTAATGTACTGTGATAACAAAAGCGCTATTGCCTAGTGCTTGAACACGTTCAACATTCCAGATCAAAGCATATAGACATCAGATTTCACTTTATCAAGGAGCATGTTGAGAATGGGGTGATTGAACTTTACTTTGTCAATACGGAGTATCAACTGGCGGACATCTTTACTAAAGCTCTTGGCTGAGAAAGAATTGAATTTCTGATCAACAAGCTGGGAATGTGGAGTTTTACGTTGGAGACTCTAAAACAATTGGCAGATGAAGTTGATGAATAGTGGTGGTACCTATTCACATATCCTGTATCATATGTATATACATAAAACCATAAAAACCAAAAAGATTTTTCATTTTTAGAAAACTTTTATAAAAACAAAATACAAAAATATTAAATTCATAAAACCATTGAAAAAATTAAAAAATGAAAAAAATATAAAAAGAGGTAATAAAGGCATGTCTTCTGAAAATCGATAACATTTACGGTCTTAGAAATGTCATTCAATAATGATACGAGGCTGTAAATGAAGTTCGAGCAGAAGTTACAAATGTTTTCAAAACATGCCAAATGGCTTGCTATTATTTCAGATAGTAAACCGGACATCATCTTAAAAGCAAGTATTCCGTCAAAAAGGAAACTTGACCTCTCAACGGGAATTTATTCTCGGGCATGGTCTACTTTATGACCATGTAAAGGCTTGTGTTAACTTTGCAACACAACCCGTGCTTCCTATATTCCCATAAGTGTACGTGTCAATGCACTTATGTGTTAAAATAAGAGAAATCTTATTTTTGTGTTTGTTGTTTTTCAAAAATATAACATTGCTTCATTAGAAAATGCTTTTTTCATGACATTCGTCTTCTCAAACAACGTCTACAACTCTTTAAATAGAATATGGGGTCAGTGCTTGAGGGGAAAAAATGTCAATTTCTTCTTCATAAATAAAAACAGGTGCTTAAAGGGCAAATGGTTTTTAAAACAATAACACAGGAATAACAATAATGAGGAAAGTTTATTAACTTTAAGCTTATGTGGGCCTTAATTAGTTATGTGTTTATGCCTTAGAGAATATTTTGCAAAAATTAAGTCTATAAGTGTAAAAAAAAATGGTGGGGAATATTTAAACATTATGGACTAAATGTGCTATTTTGTTTATCTTGTATATGCCTAGAAAACCTTAACTATCAAAATAAAAGGGGTATGAAACATGAGTGGGCCAAATGTGTTAAAAACCTATTTGTAATATAACCCACCCCTCCCCCAAACCCCCGCTGTATCTATCCACACACAACACACACTTTAGCAAATTATTCCCCCCCACTCTTCATCGCACGATCGCCACTACCTATTCATTCTTCTCAATGTTTTCATCAAGCCTAAGGTATAATAAGAAAAAGATGTTCTCCTACATCAGAACTACTTCACTCTCGAAAGGAAATTGGTTTTTTTACCAAAGATTTATCTCGAAATCCCTATATTCACAAATTAGGTGTTTCTTTAAATAATCAAAATGGTTACAACTCCAATGATTGATGGGTTTTTGTATCTTTACTTGCCAGCACTAGTTTAAAACAGTTTTGAATATGGTTATCATTTGCTAGTGTTCTTGGTGATTCTTAGGTGCGAAAAATTATGGTTTTAAAATGAAATATTGGATAATAGTTTGTGGTTTCTGTATAGGGTTGTTACCATCTTCTTGAACATGTTTGGTTAATAATATCACCCTATTGTTTATAGTGTATTGAATTAATGTGCTAAAATGCTTAAAAGCGCTCGTTTTTGTGTATTGATTTTGTGGCTTAAATGTAGTTGTTAATGTCCCTAAGTGTTGTTCTCATGCTAAGAATGTCATATAAACAAGTTTGCATGATTCAAATATCTTGATGTTGAAAGTTGTAGGTTGAAACCGAAACAATCAATGTCATAGAAAAAGAAACAACCTACTGGTTATAAAATCGAACAACTTGGTCTCTTTAGGTATCGAATAACACACTTGTTTTAGAACCGAACAAATTATGATAATAAGGAACCAAAACAACTCATTTTATAAGGAACCGAAACAACACAGAGTACATATGAACTCCAACACCAGCCAGGGTTTTATAGAGGAACCGAACAACTACATTAATATAAGGAACCGAACAACTGTGAGTGTAAGCCGAACCGAGACAACAGTAATGAAAGACGAACCGAACAACTCATAGACTTAGGAACCGAACGACATATATTGTAGTAGAACCAACAACATTTTGTAGTAGAACGAACAACTTGTAACCTGGTAGGAACCTTCCGAACAACAAGTCTCATAGAATCCGGAACAACTTTGATTATATTAGAACCGACAATTTTCCTAAGAAATCATTGTTTTGCTTCCAAACCACAAACACTTAAAGATCAAATTTTCAATGTTAAAATACTTATTTAGGTGAGAGAATTAAAGATTGGTTATGAATTATTTCACACTAAACAAGTTAAGTTTAAGTTAAGTTGACGTTCGTTAAATGAATAATCTTAAAAGTGGCAAAAAGTCTTAAAGTTTCCAAATTTTCTAAGAAACGATTACAACCATGAATTCATTCTTCTATCTTTCTAAATAGGTCTCTAAGTAAATTGTAAAACAGTGATTTTACATAAACGTATTGATCTAGCTTAGCAGAATAATGAACACTCAAAAGAACAGCAAAAGAGTTGGAGTGATGTTCTTGTCGCACCTGGAAAAACCATCTCAAAGATAGTGGAAAAATCAATATCCAGGCGAGCTCTGTTCTCAAATCCCAAGGAACCTACACTCAAAGAGGTGTTAGATGCACTCAAACTCACTCATTCTACAATGCATTCGAGATCGCTACTGATGTTTCCTGAGATATACATTCAAAGGTTCTGGTTCACAGACCACTAGACATCATTCTGTCTTTTCACTATGTTTAAGGGTTGAATGGCAAAAGTCACACTTTGAATGTTGACACCTTCAGAGATATGCTCAAGATTTACCCCAAACTCCTTGGTCAGACATTTGAAGAACCCCTACTTGAAGAGGCGATTCTATCTTTTATCAGAGATCTTGGGCACACTGGTGAAATCAAGTTTTTATTTGATGTCAACGTCAATCACATGCATCAACCATGGAGATCATTTGCTGCCATAATCAACAAATGTCTGAGTGGAAAGACTACTACTATGGAAAGTCTTTGCCTGTCACGTGCTCAAATTCTTTGGGGGCATGTATCACAACAAGAAGGTTGATTATGCCTATCTACCGTGGGAAGACTTGGTATTTCAAGTGGAGAACAAGAATTATAAGAAGAACAATGACATGTATTATCCACATTTCACCAAAGTCATTGTCGACTACTTTATGGCAAAAGATTAAGCAATTACAAGGAGAAACAAGATGTTTTGGCATTATGCCAGGGATGACTTCATGTCCACCACCATAAGAGTCATTTCTAAACATAAGGACACACAAGAATATGATGCAATTCTCCCTCAGCACTTGACAAATCAAACCATGTTGGAGTCCGAAGCCTTCAAGACTTACCATGCTTATGCTACTAGTGAAAAGGTTCCCAAGTTAAAAGCTACAAAGAAAAAGACTTACTCTGAATCATCCCCAATAACAAAGCCTACTCAAGCTTCTAAAGGTAAAAAAATCAAGACTTCAGCTAAAGGAGATAAGCCTGCTAAAACAAAGTCAAAAGGTTTAATAGTGCTATCTGAAGTTGCATTATCTAAAGCAGAACAAATGAAATTGGCAACCAAACAAAGCTTGATAGAATTCCACATCTCTCATGCAAGTGGCTCAGGTAATGGAGTTTACTTACAGTCAGAGGTTCCTGATGAGCAGCAACTAACCGGATCTGGTACAAATAAAAGAGCTGGTGACAAACCAGAGGTTCCCGATGTACCCGAATACAGATCAGAGAGTAAAGAAGAATCCTGGACATTTAGTCAAGGAGAGAATGAGGATGAAGATGATGAGAATAACAATGATGAAGACGATGATGAGCATGAAACTGATGATGAAGATAATGATCAAGTGAATAACAATCAAAGAACTGACTCAGATGACGATGGAGATAATTTTGTTCACCCAAAATTGTCCACATTCAATGAAGATGATCAGGAAGAAGACAAAGATGAAGAAAAAGCAAATGATGATGAAGATGAAAATCAAGATGATGATTATGTTATGGGAGGAGAACAAGAAGATGAAGAAGATGAGGAACTGTACAGTGATTTGAATATCAACCTGAATAGAAGAGATGCAGAAATGACGGATCCTCAAGTTAATCGAGAGACGGGAGAAGTTCATGTGACGTTAACTACTGAACCTCCGGTAGTGCAACAACAAAGTTCCTCTGTCTCTTCGGATTTGGTGTCCAAATTCATCAATCCTTCTCCAGATACAGGTATTGACTCGATTTTGAATCCAAATGTTCAATCATATATTCCTGTCAATGTTTTAGTTTCCCCAACCACTGAGACACCTTATTCCGACACTACAATTCCTCAATCACCCATTCTAATTATTTAACCTCAACAACAAAAACAAGATTCCACAACAACAACAACAATTCCAACAAGTGTGCCAGAAATCCTAAACTTTGCATCCCTCTTCGGCTTTGAACGCAGGGTTTACTCATTAGAGATTGAACTGTCTGAATTCAAACAAACAAATCAATTTGCTGAAGCTTTATCATCTATTCCGGGCATTGTTGACAAATATCTTGCTTCCAAGATGAAAGATGAAGTAAATGTGGCTGTTCAGCTAAAATCAAACAAGCTCAGAGAAGAAGCTCAAGCCGAGAATGATGAATTTCTTAAACAGATTGACTCAAACATAAATAACATAATCAATGATCAAGTTAAAGGCCAAGTATCCAAGATTTTACCGAAGATTGAGAAGTATGTCACATATACTCTAAAAGGTGAAGTGTTGAGAAGATCATCCAATCAACCTCAGTCTTCTTACACTGCAGCAGCATCTCTTATAGAGTTCGAGTTAAAGAAAATTCTCATCGAGAAAATTGAAGAAAATAAATCAATGAATAGATCAGACATTCAGAAAAATCTCTACAACACATTGATTGAATCATACAAATCAGAAAAATACATCTTAACCTCATATGGTGAGGTTGTGACTCTAAAGCGAGGACGTGATGATCAAGACAAAGATGAAGAACCCTCCGCTGGATCAAACCGAGGGTCGAAGCAAAGAAGAGCCATCAAAAGAACCATCTCAAAAGGAGTCAAAGTCAACAAGTTCTTCTAAAGGTGCGACCAGATCTCCACCTAAGTCATTAGGCAAGTCTACTCAAGAAGAAGAGCATGAACAAAGGGTTGATGATCTAGAAGAACCATTCCATCAGGAGTTCAATATAGGAAATGATGATGTATCTCTTGCCAGAGAGGTAACTAATATAGATGAACGATTATGGAATCTATCAGGCTCTTGAACTCCTGATCGTGAATGGAACCAAACAAAGACGATTGACGACTGACCTCCTCAACAATGGATGACTAAGTTGGAACAAGATTCAGGCATAACATCCTCTTTTAATGAGTTTCTGGCTACTCCTATTGATTTCTCTGCTTTCATAATGAACTGGCTCAACATTCAAAATCTTACTCAAGAAATGTTAATCGGTCTAACATTTGAACTCATAAAAGGTACGTGCAAGAGTGTGGTAGAGTTAGAATACCGAAAACCATCTGGAAGAAGTATTTCAAAGCTACAATGATTAGTTAGATTGACATAATCCTAAAGGAAGACCGTATCCCCATGATCTTAGCAAGCCACTGAAAGTGTCCTTTAAATCCGGCTTCCAAAAAACCCGTGGTCATCTAATCATCCCATATGATCACTTCATAAACAATGATCTTGAATATCTAAAAGGAGGAAGCTCAAGTCGCAAATACACAACTTTAATTACCAAGACAAAGGCTGCTGATTATGGTCATATTAAATGGATTGAAGACAAGATTCCTAGAAGTACATGAGTGAAGGTACATAGTCCATCATACTACGACAACACGCCTACTGGGGAACATATCACTGGGGGACCAAAACGTCAGAGATTCTATGGATATGCTACCAACATGGAAACTTCAAAAGACGTCTATTCAAAACACAGGATTATTGTTGTTACAAGTCTCAAGATCATGAAATTCTTTTGTTACAAACATTTGGAAGAGATCAAAGTTCGAAGACAAGATGATAAGCTCTACAAGTTTAGAGAAGGCGACTTCAAAAGACTTCGTCGCAAAGATATTGAAGATATGTTACTTCTTCTTGTTCAAGGTAAGTTGACCAACCTCAATGTGGATGAACGGTTTGCACTTAATGTGGCGTTGCGAATGTACACGAGACGAATTGTCATTCAAGAACGTGTGGAGGACTTACAACTGGCAGTTGAAAGTTATCAGAAGAAGATAAACCTCACCAAACCTGACACATACCGGACAGATCTTAGAAAAATGACTCCATACACTGCTTACCGTGATATCCAAGGCATTATCTATCAAGATGACATGGACATAAATCGTTTGATGCGCATCGATGAACTTTACAAGTTCATATACTGCAACACTCACTCCACAACAAAACAAAACTCACTCAACATAAACAAAAGGTCAGCCAGTCAAACAAAACAAACAACCAGACAAAAGAATAAAAAAAAATCCCCCCCCCCGCCAAAAAAATAGCCCAAAGAACCACACCCCGCCCCGGACCTCCCCCCAACCCCCCCCGTTCACACTAACTCAAAATCACAAAATCAAAAAAAAGATAAAAAAAATAATACGTGTCAAGTTTAGTACAAAAAGAAGCGGTTTGATGTAGAGTTGATCCCTGTTTCGCAACCTCTCTCATGATATAGGCTATTGGGATTCAAATGGAGTATTTGCCAAAGATAAAATAGACCAAACAAGACAAGCAGAGAGCCCGGGTGATGATTAAAGCCATTGACAAGAAACTCAAATACAGGAGGTTGATGCGAAGTCTAGAAAAGTTTGTTGGTAGAAGACCTTATAGAGGAGACCTTCGGCTACTACAAAGGACCATATGATCTATCATATGATGTTCTTATCATTCAGGTCAAATCTGGTAAATAATATAACATGTGAATAAATAATAAGTGTGAAGAGCTTATGGCAAAACGAAGGAGTGCTCGAGTACAAATTTTCAAGAATTTCTATAAATTCAAAAAATTTCAAATTATTGTACTCAGCACTATCTTATATACCCTCATAATTGAGGTAGACAATTAAAATGTTCCTCATAGATACTATATAACAAATTTTCCCCGAAAGATTAATCAATTGATATCCAAAATATCAAGGTATTAACATTTTGGTTAAGGGGAGAAAATGTGATTAACATGGATCTAACTTGTATGAAAGATGGATCCACATAAAAATGACTTAAATGCACTCCACACCTAGCATGTACTACGATTACTATGCACATGTTAAGGGGGAAGCATTTAGTGATAATGAAAAAGACTCACAAAGTGGAAAACCTTTTGATATGTTATATCAAACAACTTTGATTGAACCTTTATTGAATTATTTTAGTTCATGATCGTGAATGATACTCAAAATACAATCCATGTACTTAATTTTATGGAGATATACAGGTGATTAGGCTAGATATTCAAATCCCAATGATCTAACCACCAGAACAGGAGGGTTCTACCCAGTATATCCACTAGTTAGATGTGAAGTGTTCCTTAGGTATATAAAATGAGTAAAGTGAGATTAAGGAAGAATGGCAGAACTGAGAATGGAGCTAACACTTGGAAACAAAACCCAACAAGGATTAGTTATAAAGTCTCGTAAGCATTGAAGTTGTTTGAAGAATGAAAAAGAAAGTAAAGATAAAGGGTGAAAAGAAATAAGTCCCTCCATTAAACACTTAGGCAAGAAACCGGGTTAAAACATAATCCTGTTAGAAAACACAGAATGTTGTCCCGACATTAAGACAGTCATGTGACCCAGGTGACGCTAGTGTCACAACCCTATCCATCCACTCAAAGTCGGAAAGACATTGGATCAAAACTCACAGAGATTCACGAAACATTTCCTATCAAACCTCCACACTGGCGTTAGTGATATTGAAAAGGTGGCACTTAGCTCCAGCCTCCATATCACTAAAACCAAAGGTGTGCTCTAAGTGAGTCTAGAGTCCCCAAAAAGATCATCCATAAATCTACATAGGACCACGTTGTCAAATTTATGCTTGCTATTCTCGAGCCAATTGTGACTAACGAGAAATATAAAGAGTCCTACGTATTATCCTTGTGATTTTGCCAAACATCCGAGAGATACATAAGTATTCACCAGTGAAGATGGAAATTCCTGCTTGAGCCAACAATCAACAAGCTCAAGTAGGTGACCTTGTGCGATTCTCTATGACATCAAACTTGTGACAACTTGAAAGAAAACGAGATGGTGCGATTCATAAGAATCAAACCTGTTTTCAGGTTATGAATTAGACGATTGATTAATGAATTTATGGAAATGATCAAAGACTTTCGACGTATCACAAAAAACACTTTAGCAAGTGACAGTCCAATTGATTTTCAAAACGATTTTTTCTAATTTCATCGGTTGAGACAGTAAACTCACTGGTTCACTCTTAAATGTAGTTTTCTGCTTTGAGACTTTCCGAAATGAGGCAACCTGCTGAGTTTGATGAATCTAATACAAATGTGTTAGAATGATTCTATACTTTAGCTGGAATTCCTGTCAAGGAGATTCTTCTTAAATTGAATCTACCTGATCACAGGTCAATCCTCATGGATTTGAAGGTTACTCCAACCAAACACGGGCGAATGACAAAGCCATATTCGTCCCCCCGCTTTATTGCTAACTGTTTTAATGTAGGAAACTTAAAGATGGAGGTGTACCTGATTCCAGCTGACTCACAAGATTCATAGCCACATGCTCATACCCGACCGACAATCATAAAGACATCATGAAAGCTCAAGTACATGTTTCAAGACTTCCGCTACTCTGATACCGTACATCTTTCTTGAAGTGACAAAGTATTAAAGACAAAGAATTTCAAAGAAGTTTCTGTCACTCTGATACCGAACGTCTTTCTCGAAGTGACGAAGTGTTAAAGTTAAATAATTTCAAGAAAGATGCAACATTAAAGCTTTTCAAGTCAACAAATCAAGAAAGGTATGAGCATGTCGGTCCAGAAGTCACAAGTTCACAAGATGGCAAAGTTACAAGATGGTGAAATAAAGATTAAGCCTGTTTGAAGATCTTTAAAGTTGTTTGCAAGATCATAATTTTTACTTACTAAACAAGATAAAGGAACAAGCTTTGTGCCTCAAATGTCAAAAGACAACTACAACATATTCCAACTAAGATAAAAGACATGAAGTACTACAGTCTGAAGACTAAAGATAAAGCATAGTATGCTAGGATTATATTTTTTGTAAATTGGAGTGACCTCCCTTAGGGGGAGATTGTTAGGATCAAGAAAAGTCTCAGTCACTTCCAATATTAACTAGTAAAAGCCTGTAGTTAGTCAATGTCTAGTATTATGATAAGCTAATATGGCCCAAAGGCCCTTGGAAAGCCTCCCAAGGCCCATGGCCGGCCAATATTGTAGTATAAATACCCTCTCCATGCCTTGGAGAGGGTGTTGGTTAGTTTTGTATTCTTATTTCACTTATGAATTATATGTTTCTTACTTTCTCTCTCTAGAATACATCCTTCCTTCCACTATCTCTCACTAAGTTCCTTCTTATCTCATATGGTGACGTTGTGACTCTAAAGCGAGGACGTGATGATCAAGACAAAGATGAAGAACCCTCTGCTAGATGGGATGATTTTGAGTCCTTCACCCCACCTCTATTTATAGAGGTGAGGGGCTCAACCAACCGACTCAAACATGACACCCTAACCACAGTTGTAAACACAGCTGTATTGCTTACTAAGGAAGCTTCATGACTTAATCATGAAGTTACATAACTTAAATATTAAGCTACAAGACTTAAGTATTAAGCAACAATACTTAATCACCAAGCCCAAAAGGAAACTACTAGGAGGTTACTAGAAACTAGCTTGCCAATAACATTAACAATTTCCACCTTAGTGGCAAGACTAGTTATTCCCGACACCAAGTATCTCCATGCAATACTTGAACTTCGGCCCTGTAACTACCTTTGTGAAAGAGTCAGTTGCATTATCATCCATTCCTATCTTTACCACTTCAATCTCTTTAGAATCTACGATCTCCCTGATGAAGTGATACCTCATGTTGATATGCTCCGTCCTCTCATGAAACATTGCATTTCTAGAGAGATGAATTGCACCTTGACTATCACAATTCACAACCACTGACCTTAGGTTTACTCCCAGCTCGATTAGTAGACCTTTAAGCCAAATGCTTTGCTTAACAGCTTTAGTAAGCGCCATATACTCTGCTTCTATAGTAGATAATGCAACAACATGCTGCAGAGTTGCTTTCTAACTCACAACACAACCATGTACCATAAATATGTACCTGGTTATCGACCTACCCTTGTTAGGGTCTTTAGCATAGTCTGCATCCACGAAACCGTCAACATCCACGTACTTCCCTTGATCTCTACCATACACTATACCTACATTAGCAGTGCCCTTTAAGTACTTCAAAATCCACTTCACTGCCTCCTAGTGATTTTTACATGGATTCGCTAAATACATGCTCACAATGCTAACAGCGTACGAAATATCTGGTCTAGTGCAAACCATCAAGTATATTAAACTACCTACAACATTCACATACGAGACCTTACTCATTCTTTCCACATCACAGTCACTCGACAGACAATCCTTCAAAGACACCTTGAAGTGTGCTCCCAATGGCATAGAGACCGACTTGCCATTATCCACTCTGAAGTTATTTAGAATTTTTTGCGCGTATCACGACTGAGACACCTTTATGGTTCGGCTACCCATATCCCTGACAATCTCCATACCAAGTATCTTCCTAGCCGGACCAAGTTCCTTCATATCAAACTCTTTTCGCATCATTCCCTTGGTATATTTGATCTCAGACTTGCTTTTATAAGCAATCAACATATCATCTACATACAACAATAGATATATGTACATACCTGGTGCAAACTCCTTGAAGTAAACACAACTATCATAGCTGTTGTGACTAAACTCATTGCTGACCATATACACATCAAACCTTTTATACCACTGCCTTGGAGACTGCTTAAGACCGTAAAGAGACTTCTTTAACAAACATACCTTGTTACCCATTCCTTCTTCAAAACCAGGTGACTGCCTCATATAAATAGTTTCTTCAAGATTACCATGCAAAAAAGCCATTTTCACATCAAGTTGTTCCAACTCGTAATCTTCACAAGCAGTTAATGAGAGAATTACCCTGATAGATGTATATCGAACCACATGTGAAAATACCTCATTGTAGTCAATCCTTGCTCGTTGTGTAAACCCTCGAGCTACCAGCCTTGCTTTATACCTTGGTTTCTGAATGCCTTCAGTCCCTTCTTTAATCTTATACAACCACTTGTAGCTTATCAACTTCTGACTAGGTGGTTGATCGACCAACTCCCAAGTATGATTCTTCTTTAAAGAACTCATCTCTTCCTTCATAGCACGGACCTATTCATCATTTTCAGATATATTAATCGCCTCTTGGAATGTGATAGGTTCATGTGTATCTTCTTCCTCAGCAATAGCAAACGCATAAGGCGCTATATCATCTTCTACCCTAGACCCTGATGGTCTAGACAATGATACATTACCTTCATCCCTATACCTTGCAGGTATAGTAATTATTCTCTTTGCTCTATCACGCACCAGAACATAGTTGTCTAGATTCTGTTGTTGAGGCCCTTCATCTTGTTCCTCATCTTCATTCCCTGGATTTTCCCCAGTATGAGAGGATCCACAGTTGGTTCGACCCTACTGCCTTGAAGTTCTACCTTAAACTCAACTTCCTTCCTAGAAATCTGCACACCAACACACGGCCTTGAGAGTATCCTATACAAAAGGCCTCTCATTAAACTCCACACATCCCTCTATGATTATCTTTGTTGACATCATCAACCTCCATATTCGTATCACCCTTCACACCATCAAGATACCATAAGTAATATGCATACAATAGCTCTCAGGCTTTGAGCTTCCCCGTGATACACATGTATAATAAGCAACGCAACAAAATATCCTCAACATCTCGTAATTCGCCGGATGTCCTAACCATATATCTATATGTGTCTTCTTCTCCAATGCTGTAGATGGAGACCTATTGATCAGATATGCTGTCGTCACTGTTGCTTTAGCCCAGAACAAATCTGGCAAACTAGACTGAATCAGTAAACACCTAACCTTGTTCAAGAGCGTCCTGTTTATTCGTTCAGCTAGACCATTTTGTTGCGGAGTTCCTGCAACTGTCAAATGTCTTGCTATCCTGCTCTCCTTGCACAAGTTATTAAATTCCTGATTACAAAACTCCAAACCATTATCCCATCGCTAGTATTCATTTAGTTTTCCTAACCGTCAGGTTTTCCACTAACTGCTTCCACTCTTGAACTTGCTGAATCCGCCTCATTCTTGTGTACTAGAAAATGCGACTCCAAACCCTCCCTCGCATAAATCATCAACAATCGATAAGAAGTACTGACAACCACTCATCGATTCCACCCGAGAAGGACCTCAGAGATCCGCATGGACATAGTCTACAACTCCCTCTGTTTTGTGTTGACCTCGACCAAAACTAACCCTGGTCGATTTTCCCAAAACACAATTTTCACAGAATTCAAGCTTACCTAGACCTTTCATCCCCAACATTTCTCTCCTTTCCAGTTCATGCAAGCCTGCTTCACTAATGTGACCCAGACGTTTATGCCACACCTGTGCAAGACTCTCTTTTTCTTGTATATCGACACTAGCTACACCAGATTCAGCCCAGCCATCCAAGGAGTACACATAATTTTCCTTTATAGTTCCTGACAATACCATCAAGGAACCCTTAATCACCTTTACTCTCCCATTCTGCAACTTCACGGTATGGCCCTCTCGATCCAGAGTTCCCAAAGATATCAAATTTCTCTTCAACTCGAGAATGTAACGCACATTCTCAAGCACAAAACTTGAACCATCTTTCATTTGTACTCTCACCTTCCCTGTCCCCCTGATGGCACATGCTCTATTATCACCGAGCAAAACCGTACCACCATCAAACTCCTTAAAATCAAACAAGAATCCCTCCTAGGCGTCATGTGATAGGAACCACCAGAGTCCATGATCCACTCTAAGAACCTTTCCTCACTCACCGCCATCAACAAATCACCATTGTCATAACCCTCAGAATGCATACCATAACCTTGTCCTGCATTCTTCTTGACAAAGCCAGTTGATTTCTTCTTGTTCCATTTTGGACAGTCTTTCTTTAGGTGATCCTCAGAATAGCATATGTAACACTTCAGTTTATAAGTTCCTTTACCTTTTGACTTCGATCGCAAACTACCACGTCCTTGATTACCCCGATGATCCGACCTTCCCCTTACAAATAACCCATCACCATCATCCTTTGCATCTGTCCTCTTTTTCAACTCCCGTGAATTGAGGCTAGACAAGACATCTTCCAAAGTGAGCGACTCCCTTCCATAAAGCAATGTCTCCACAAAGTTATCATATGAAGATGGTAATGACGTAAGTAACATGAGTGCCTGATCTTCGTCATCAATATCAACGTCTATGTTCGCCAAGTCACCGATCAACTTTTTAAACTCATCTATATGCTCAGATAATTTCTTACCTGAATTCATGTAGAAAGTGAACAGCTTCTTCTTCAAGTATAATTTATTGGCTAAAGACTTTGTCATATACAAAGTTTTCAACTTTAACCAAACACCCACAACAGAACTTTCTTTGTTGACTTCCCTCAACACCTTGTTATCCAAGAATAAGAGTAAGGCACTGTGTGCTTTCTTGTAGACATCCGTCTTTAACGCCGCAGTTTTATCAGCGTCCGTCATAGTTTCCGGGAATGGATCTAACGCAACCTCCCAACCATGTTGATTTAATAGACACCGACGTCAAACTTCGCTATCGACGACATATTCTTTAAACCTTGTTACGTAAAAATATACCTTCTTGCAAATCGATTTAATTATAAACCCTAAACCTCGATCACGAACAACTAACCAAGTCGATAAACTTGAGACCCAAGTACCTCGACTATAAACTTGTAACACAAAAAAAAACCGCAACAAGAACCTTCGCACGAAGTCGAGTTTTAATTATAAAACTCGAAACCCTTCTGACAAAGAAAAAAAACCTTTGTAGTATAGTCATGTGATGAGAAATAATAAACCAATCACAGAAGGTCACTTTTCTTTTATTTCACGTGAACTATAAATAATATAAACCTTCGTCTTCTTCATGTGAAAACCTGCAACTTCTGATAACGATTCGAAAACCCGAAAACCGTTTCTTTGCTCGAACCTCCGAACCAGCCCTCGAACTTCAAGACCACAATAACTGCAGCTCTTGATACCACTTGTTGTACTATTACGACAACAAACCGAAGCTCGATCGCGGAATGTTAGGAAAATATTGTAAACAGATAGTATTAAAGTTAAGTCTGTTAGTTCAAGTTAGTACTGATAGAGTAATAGTTAGTACTGTTAGTATAGAAGTTAAGTCTGGTAGAGCAAGTTAAGTCTGCCAGCACTAACTTAAGTGTGACAGTATTAAAGTTAATATTGTTTAGTCAGAAAGTTAAGTCTGGTTGTAATATTAGTATTAGTTATCAATTAGCGTTAATCTAGGAAGAGATAAGCATTATCTCTTAACGCGTTTAGGGTTCCTTAAGTTTATAAAAGGAACATAGAATTAGCGTTAATCTAGGAAGAGATAAGCATTATCTCTTAACGCGTTTAGGGTTCCTTAAGTTTATAAAAGGAACGTAGAATGGCATTGTATATGTATGAGTTGATTGAGAATTCACAATCAAATAGTAATAGTAATAGCAAGTTTAGTATATTCGTTCTTGTGTTCATCTTGGTATAGATATTGATATTCCGCGTCAATATTTGTATTCACGGTTATTGTCTCTCATAGTATCTTTGGATTTATTCAGAGGACTATAAGTCGTTCTAGGCTCATTGAGATCCTGTTGATAAGGACCTACACATGTCATAACAATAATATCGTGAATACATGCATATAATAGAGGGGCTGCCTCAACATGTAATAGAGGGGTGACCTCTTAT
>BQNB010131243.1:0-18812 GCA_026074375.1 Tanacetum coccineum
GACTCTATTAAAACAGTAAAGATAGGATGAGAGAATTGTTAAACTCATGGTTTTGCAGGTTTATAAAAGAATTTAAACTTTTTAAGTGTTGTACAAGTTATACTTTCAAAAATACTTAAAAAAATTTAGTTTTCTTGTAACTGGGCATTTGAAGCCGTCAGGAATATCCTGACCCCGTCACAAGTATCGTGGTGACGGCGTTGCGTGTAAATCATGACGCTGTATCCACTCTCTGTTAAAACTCATTTTTGGTTTTTGATGAAAAATTTCCTGCACTCATTCTTATGCTCAAAACTGCATAACAACCTGAGATTTAACAACCTGAGATTTAACAATTCAATCATATGACTCAAAACTGACGCGGATTAATCTAAACAATTTATTTTAAATGTTTGAATTTGGTTCTAAAAACCGGATATTTCCCCTACACTTATTTTATTGCAAAATACCTTTGATTGCAAATAAGACGAAGTTACAAACAAACAAAGCGTGATTACAAAATAATTCAAACATAATAAAACAAACAATAAAGAATTAAAACACAAGACACTCCTAATATGCGGGAAAAGTAAATATTGGGTTACCTCCCAAAAAGCGCTTTTCTTTATTTACGAGTCTTGTAGCTAGACTCGAAGTCACACGTCCTTACGTGACTTCTCCTTTGTGTCTCTTGGCCTCTCTTTCCAATTTCATTAGGTGTCGAATTTCCTTTCTTATACTTTCGTCTTCTCTGTACTCGGGTCCTAAAGTCAGACTATCCGAGTAATAGGTTTTCCCACGGTCATCGTTATTCTCAAGGACAAAGGGTGGTATGGAATCGGTATTTAAATCCTTAAAGTCTTTATATGTAAACGCTTCCATCTTATGAGGCATCTTAAATGTGATTTTCTAATTATCTTTTTCGAAAGTAACCGTTCCCTCTTCCTGATCATAAACAAGACCAATTTTTCTTACAAATGGTTTTCCAAAGACTACTTCTCCTAGGTGGTGATCTATAATGCTAGTGGTGTCCTTTAAAATGATGAAATTACATTCGTACGTGAAGTTTCCTACAAAAACTTTTAAACCCCTGACCCTTCCTACAAAGTTGTTGTTCTTACTAGGGTTGGATGGTTTCTGTCTCGACTCTAGCCCTTTATTCATGATCCTTTGTAATGTTGTCTAGACATAACATTAATTGGTGATTCTAGATCGATGTGAGCTTGTCTTTTAAGGAAGTGACCAATCATGCAAGAGATCTTAATGTTATTTAAGTTTCTGGTTCTTATCTTTGCCCTTACCCAAGATGGTTTAGGGTATTTTAAGAGCCACTCGTGATATTCTAATTCATTTAAAGTAGGGAAGGTATCAAAGTATTCTATTTCATCCGAACCGACTAATGAGTCAACAATCCTACTATCCTCAAGTCATGACTTAATTTCCATCTTTTTCATAGGATCAAGAAACTCACTATTAGAGGTAGAACTAGATGGATCCGCATTCTCCATAATGAAGAGTGTAATAGTCAATGAAGATTACAAACAAACATACAAAGAAAAGATAGACTACGAGAAAGCTAATATGCAGAAATTAAATTCTTACATGAAAGGATTCAAGCAAGTAGAACTAAGCTAAATTATGATCAAAACCTAACTATTCCCCACACAGCGGCGCCAAAAACTTAATGCGGTTGTCGTAAGGGACATCTACAAGAAGTTTTACAACTCCCTAGGCAAAGTACCTAACTGTTGTAGTAGTAGTATAGGCAAAACTCAAGGGTTGTTATCGTTCTCTATGGGAATAGGTTGGGAAAGCTTGATCACAGTCTAACAGAATTCTAGGGGTTGAGAGAAGATTCTTTTTGTATTTTTATATTTTATAAAAGCAGGTAAATCTATGGTTTGAGAGGTTGGTTTGTTTAACTAATAACTAAACTAATATCTAATCTACCGGTGATAACTTTATGATAATTTAAATGTATTTACTTAATCATGCACTACTTATTAGATTGCTTCTCCTAATCTTCATGCCTTGTCACACTTGTGATGATATGTGTAAGTATTTCCTAGGTCATAAACGGATTACACGAACCAGCCGTCTATTTAATATTCCGTTAGGGCAACGCACAAGTAAGGTAGTATGAAGACTATTACAAGGCCCATAAGAGTACATTAAATGTATGTGAAATATCTTAAGAGGGATCAACCATATAAAAGGGCAAGGTAGTATGAAGACTGTTACCCGATGGTATCAATTATACGTACTCACATTTCCCTAGATGTGTCTACCGCGATACAGACAAAAGCTAGTTTTCTAGAACCTAACACGCACAATCATCAATCAAGAAGCAACAGTAAAAGGATCTACAATACGACTTTCATGTAATCGGTTTAGTATATATAGAGATATCGCTGCGACGGCGTCATGTTGTAATCCTGACGTCGTCGCTATGTGGATGATTTTAGATCCTCATTAAGTCGGCCACGTCCTGACGCCATTACTAAATCTCTGATGCCGTCACTAGATGGATCACGATGGCGTCGCTTTATGCCTGCGACGTCGTCTCCACGCTCTGAGAAAAATATTTCTTAATGGATTTGGTGTAGGTCCGTAATCTTGTCCATTTCTTCTCCAAATGAGCCCAAGTCACGTGTATTTCCTCTAAATGTCATCTAAGTGCTAAAACCTGAAAACAAACGATTAAGCACATAATCTGGGAATATTTGCATGATTTAGGAGGTTAAATGACCCCGAAATAGTGTATAAAATGACACCTCATCAAGAGCGTAGACACATGGGGAAATCAACCCACCCAAGAAAAAGACAAGTTTGACCCTTTAAATGTAAACAAAAACTTAAATAAAATGAAAAAGTAACAATGTAACACAAATCAGTCACTTACAAAGGACGGGCATGCATAGAATCGCCTTCGCAGGTTACGACTGGTCCAAGATGTTCTCACCACAGCTTCTTGTCTACATGTACAAACCATTATCTGATTCCTAGTCCTTAACAAATCAACCCTCTCCTTGGTAATCTCTACCAAATCTTCCACTGGATTCCTAGTCCTTAACAAATTAAGAATGATGTCTACAACACGTGGACACATGGAGGGATCAACCCACAAAAAGGATAATTTTAACCCTTAAAATATAAAAAAACATTAAATAAAATGAAAAAAGAGTATCAATGTAACACAAATATGTCACTTAGGTTGGTCCAAGATGTCCTCACCACATCTTCTTGTCAACAAGTACAAACCACCATTGCCATGATCAGAATTAGACTTGAACAATGTTATGCGTGGTATTCATGCAAAAAGATTATAGAGGGGAGGTCAAGTATGTAATGGAGTAGGTTGGGGGGTAAATTAGGAGTGCCACTGATATATTCGTTGGGGAGTGTAGGATTTAAATCGAATAAGTTGTTAAAGGATGATTTTATCCATCACACTATCATCACATTCAAGATTGTTAGCCCAAATAACGATCGTTAGCCAAAAAAGGACCAAGGGTGAGAATTTAGGAGACTTTGGGGACTCACAATGCCAGCAAATAGTAAAAAATGACTTAATGCACTAACGAGAATAGTTTAGGACCAATGGTTCACTTTAGTCTATTTTATAACAAAAACCCGTTATTAAAAATGTCACACATCTCTTTTTTCAAGTTTAACAGGTAGCCTATGAACATTGATGCATATTAGAACAAAACATGAAAGTCTGTTAAAAAGAGTGGAACATTTTTTAGTTCAGGTATCAAATTTATACATTTGAAAAAGTTTGTTGCTATTTTATGACTAAAACCTTATAAGAAATAAGAACTAAAGGTAGTTTAGTAATTTCAATTTTTTTAGTTTAAAAGTTTTTAAGCAAATTTGTTTTTTACATATATTAGAACGAGGGGGTTTGCAAGCGCTCCGCTGCGGGGCGTTTGCAACCCCTTCTCCGTTGTGGGCCATTTTGAAATTGACGTATTCAATCGATACCCTTTGTATCAGGTCATTACTTGTACAGAAGCGTTTGTTATTATAAACGTTAAATCCACAAGGTTATTCCAAAAGATAGCCATAGACATTTCAATCATTTATAGTACTCAAACCTAAGTTAAATACATCATAACAAAGCTGATAAAAACAACATACGCAAATGTAAAAGTCTGTGTCCAAACACCCCTTTTCTATGTTCTCTAAACAACATATATAAGTTGTTACAAAAAAGCATACCACAATTTCAGAAGGTAAGTAACTCCTTCTTGTAAAGTAGCTTTTCTTCCCTCGGCGAAGTTCCATAGCTCTGAGGTGACATATGCTCCACTGGGATTGCCACAACTCTGTGAACATCTTCCTCGTAGTCTTTCTTTAAGCCCATCAGTATTTCATCATTTTCATCGATCACTCACTGCACAGATGGTAATACAACCTTTAATAAAATTACTCCGATATGACATAAACATTATACAAAGTTGCAATCTCTGAATCCTTTCGATGGTTAGTTTTCTCAGAATTTGTCAAAGTAAAGCGATTAAAGATAACATACAAAGTTGTAAATTTTGTATAGACCAACCCTACTAACAACCCTATTTCTATCGACTACACTAAGTTGAGCACTTGAACTGTCCATCCGTTCATCTTTGCTAAGTTTACTATCTACCTTACTGTCAATGATGCAATGTATAATACTAACAACAAAAATTGCTAAAGGGGTCTTTGGGACTGCTTATTTTATCTGCTTATGCTCGTGCTAAAAAATAACTACTACTTATAAGTTACATAAAATGAATGCTTCAGAAAACAATGTTCAGATATGTAAGAAAAATAATTTTAATTTCATTTAAAATAAGCACATGGATCCCAATTTACTACTGGAGTAAATAGTAATGTTATAGTTGTAGATGCATGGTTTAAGAGGATGCATGTATTGTCGCCATAACTCCAAACATGAGGTGGGTATACATGGTTCTAGGATAATGCAGCTAGTTCAGTGATCAAGCTATATGTGTTTTTATAGTTATCAAGTTTAAATACAAAAGTACAATAGAAAGTAAGGATTTAATAAACAAAGAAAGGCATCTTACCTCTTCTTTTAAAGCCTTGTCTTCTACCATTCCCACGCTTGAACCGCATTTAGAAGCACCCTGATGTGTCGTTATGTGGTTTATATTTTTATGATTGAAGTTTTAAATTTATAGTTTGCCGACTTAACAAAAAACAACACTTTAATGGGCAGTGTACCCTATCGGTGGTAGATTCTTGGTAAGTAGGGTGTCAAACACTTGAAGCAAGTTTAAATCTCTCAACTTATTAATATTTTGGTTTACTAATTTTAAGTTAATTCTAATCTAAGTCAAACCTATGCTAATCCTATGTTAGTTCTAATCCTAATTCTAACAGGTAAAAGGGGGGTTTCAGCCTGAGATACTGGCACGGGTTTGGTGGTGACTACAATCAATTCAAGACACTTTACCCACACAAGCAAATTAACAGAAGATAAAAGAGCGGTCAAGCCTTATGATAGAAAACTGTATTAGCCATCATTAATCCGATTAGAAGTTGGTT
This sequence comes from Tanacetum coccineum, assembly GCA_026074375.1. Classification (NCBI taxonomy): domain Eukaryota; kingdom Viridiplantae; phylum Streptophyta; class Magnoliopsida; order Asterales; family Asteraceae; genus Tanacetum; species Tanacetum coccineum. The sequence continues at coordinate 5,536 of BQNB010131243.1, forward strand.
CATTTATTCAGTGCAATGATTACTTATCTTGAGGTGGCATATCATTCTTAGACTTAGGCGGGACTTCATCCTAAGACCTAGACACATTAATTCTATTACAATTAAAGCATCCGCATAAAACACCCTTATTTGCTGATTATAATTCATCTTAGGGATTAAAGCAATGGTGAACTTGTTAAACCCTAGCTCATAGAGACTTTACCCACTTACTACTCAACGGCGATTTATACACTAGTAGTCCACTTGTCCAACTATCCAATGGAATCAGAACGTTATTTGTTGAATTATCTAGGTTCACCTGCTAGTCAACTTGTTCACTAAACCAAAGGTAATATCCGATTAACTAGTTAAGCCAGAAGCATATCCTTAGCACAGATTTAGAAGGACAATATATCCCTAGCAGTATTTAGCAGGACAATATTATGTTCTATGTTTTCTAGACTGTATAATTACTTTATGGAGAGCTATACATAGCATCTAGATTACTATTGGTCAGTATCACTAGATCCTGTGAATGTTAGGTCAGCCATTCGGTTAAAGAACATAAACGTAAGTTAGGACGAAAGATTGATAATATCTCGATGTAACAGAAGCATACAATGATAAAGTAAGCAAGCGGGGATATAAACAGATCCCTGATCCTCCCCCCTTAAATAAAATCCTTTCACCCCCATCCCCACCCGAAAAACCTCCCCCCATTCTACTCACCCCCACCTCCACCCTCACCCACACCACCCCCCCAAGACATTCAGATCTATAATAATGGATATTACCGGAAGCGTATTAGCCTTCAAACATCTTAATTATTACGAGAGTAATGGCTTAGCCATGGTAAAACTAATACCGAGTTTAAAACTACATGATACCATAAAACCCATGAATGATTAAAAAGTATAAGAAATTAACACGTTGTCTCATTATGGATTGTGAATGCGTTGCTGAGCACATCTTCTATTTTTTTTCTCATCTGAAAAATTAATGTTTTGTGTGTTGAGGTATCAAGTATATGATAATTTAGTCACATTATAAAAACTCATTTTTGAGATTCTTGTATTTATTGGGTATGGAGTCGGTCCGTTTACTGGCATTTATCCAATGTCGTTGGATTACTGTGTATTGGGTGTTTATTTGGTTGGTAAGAACCCGTTTGATTCTTCTTCATGAAAATATTCACCTTTTTTTTTTTCTTTGTATCCTCAAATTCGTCGTATTGGTCTTTCTTTGATACGGCGTATTGATCATGTTTCCTTCATGGTATTTGTGTGTGTTGGACACAAGATATCGTCGTATCTTTCCTTGATGGATACGGTGTATTGTTGTCAGTACAATAATCTTCTAATAGTATCGGTTTAAGACTCAAGAATGATCGAGCATTTAACTAATATTCACAAGTAATCTATAATTCATGCAAATTCTTCAAATACCTCACATTGATATTAAGTTATAATTTATTTTACAATAATTATTTCAAAATTGGCGTTAAATTATACGCAGGATAAATTGTTGATATTAATAATAGACGTTAGTTGATGTCTTCAAAAAGTCCCCCCCTTAAATCCTGTCTTTGTCCTCTAAGTAGCCTTTTAGAAAGTGTTATAAAAAATGTATACCTAAGGGTATTTTTTTGTTAAAAGAATTTATCTTGATCTATTACAAGTAAACAACGAAACACCTCACGAAATAGGAAGTAGATAAAACAACTCAAATTACTACAACTAATCATATATGGTATACATGCAACTATATTAACTCAATTACTCTGTTATGATGAGTATTTCTGATCATAAGTTTGACAAGGATAACACATCTCCACCGCTAAAGCTCATGAAGTAACAAGTTTATAAAGGTAAATATGGGGTTTGATTTATGATATAGGTTGGGTGATCATTTTTCTCAATCTTTACACCACAAGTACCATTCATCAAGGCAGTTGCGAATGTCACACATTCATGGCCGTACTGTTAGAATAGACTGTGTGTCTCGATCTCATTCCTCATCATTCGATTCTTTCCACGTTAGGATGAAGAATGATATAGGGTAGGAACCTTCTAACTTTCACCAAAAGTCATAAACCATACGGCAGCTGAGACATGCATACATGGTTGTATTTGACAGAATATGACATGACTACGCTATGTACACATGGGCTTCGCTAAATTGTTTTTGTCGCGTGTGTTTTGAGTTGATGATGTGTTCAGTTTCTGTTGTCTTTATGTTGTATTTTTAGGTATAAAGAGAGATAAATTGTTGTTAAATAAAAATTACGAAACAAATAGATTAAGTCTAAAATACAAGTTGCTAGACACTTTTTCCCGACTGTTACCATGATAAAGACACGACTATTTACAACGTCTTGATCATAGATAAAAAACAACAACCTAAGTTGGCGTTCCCTTAACGGTCAACTTCCCAATCATCCCATACTCTACATACTCTTTTTTTGTTGCGATTTTTCTTATTTTTCAATTTTTTTTGCTAACACTATACTACGAAACTCGGAGTAGTTTCACCATCTTCACGATGATGATAATTCTGGATAATTCCTTTGATAATTTCTTCATTCTTTGGACATACCATTAATTGTGATGGTAGTAAAAATACATGAGTTTTGACTATAATATACATTCCCATTTGCGATTTGCAAATTTCTTCCAATCGTACCAAAATTGACACAAGACTCAAGAAATACATACTTTACACATTAAGCAACTAGCAACTATAAAATAAACTTAATCTAATAGGGTAGGCTAAGGTGTAAAGGTGTAACGAAATAAACAATTAGTGTATTTTCTAAAGGATTGGCTCTACGGGTTGTTCTAGGGGTATCTTACTCTTAAAGTAAGAGTAAACAAAGGGTTTATACGAGAGTTAACTAACCGTGTAGTTAGTTAATAAGCAACATGTAAATGCATTTTGGGTGTAATCATAAAATTTACCAATTTAAACAAGTTACTACATCTAAATCCATAGTACTCATCATTGCTGTCTCGAGTGATATACTTTTGTGAAATTACATGTTACATAACCCGCCTTGAGGTTTCAAGACTCCAACATTTCAAGATCTCCAGATTTATAAATTCTCCACCAATATTCATTGATACTACTTTCACGAGGTCCTGTGTAAAAATAGGAAAAACATGAATTTCTATCTTTGTACCTACGGTTAATTTAAATTAAACTAAACAAACTAAATATGAGTCAGTCTGGTAAATACGTCGTATCATGTGAATGAATACGCTGTATTACTAGAACTGACAATAATGTTTTTAAAGTGCATAAAAAGTAAAGACTGATAACGTGCAGACAATCAATACGTTGTATGGTATGGAGCAGATACGCCGTATTGATGTCTGGGAAGACAGACTCGATAAAATTAAATAACATTCTAGGTTGTCTCCCGAGAAGCACTGATAGGTGTAAAATACACATATCCGTTTGTACCTAAAATAACCCAATTAAACCCAAAACAGACCAAAAATGGCAAACTAATGTGCCCGCGTGTGAGCCATTCTTCCTATTCGCATATCGAGTATGTAACAGGGCTCCTATATTCAAGACTCTTGTAGAACTCCCCATAAGCTTTTGGCAAGGATGCGAGATTTCTGTTCTTTCTTATTCTTCGATCACTAATCATACCTCAGAATGGCAGGATCTTGTTACATTGCTCATGTTGGTCGTTTAATCCTCGGATGTGATCGCAATCTTTGGTAATATTACACTTTCGTTACCATTGTAAATGGTAATCCATTACTCGAACCATCTTTCTTTTAATTCCAATTTCTCTTAAAAAATGGTTCGGCCAAAAATTATCATCGCCCATGCACTTCATACGATAAGATTCCATATCTTCTAGATGAAATCAGAGAAAAGTCACATCACAATCAAGAAAAGGTTCCAATACAAAAATTTGGCACATTCATTAACTCAATATAACACATTATTCCCTTTGTTAACACCAATATTATTCTTTCATTATAGGAATTATGAAAACTTCTTGGAACATCACATTGATCATACATATGAATGGGAAGCAAGTTAGCGTGTGCAAAATTCATATCCCTATCATGCAATGAAAGCTTTAAGTTAGGAGCATATTCTATATGGATCTTTTATCAATAGTCGCAATAACTAGGGTTATCATCAAATCAGTATCAAGTTCATCTATCCCTAGTTTTATAATTGCGCAATACTCTCACCTTAATTAATGGTGGGCATCAAATCATCTTCATGAATTTTCTTCCTAAGTCATATGGTTCATTTAGATCTATTTAACTTTGATGTAATATCCATTCAAAGGGTCTATGATCTATTAATCGCCATAAGTCTCTCCCATATGCATTGCTTCTAAATAAAGCTCCGCATTCTTTACTCTTAAAATGTAGCATGTAGTAACATTTTAGGTTAAACTACTAGCAGGTCTTAACTCTTTTGTAAAACAATTCTTTCTTATCCTAATCTTAAAAGTTATTTTTTCGTTTGTATAACACCCAGTCTTAGCACGGGCGGTAGTACATAAAATGTTTCGGGATCAAGGCACTTGTGATACATCGGGCTTATCTAGAATTATAATGTTACTGGGAAAAACAATTTACCATACATAATAGCACACATTTTCAAACTATTCATGTTTTGGATTTTTCAAAGTCCTGCCTGCTAAATTTCAAAATGTCAGCCTTAGTTGTGAGCGTCATTCCCCTATCCTAGTTTTGGTAGGTCGAGTGAGGCATAAACTACTATACGCTTAGCTCCTAAGTCAGCAAGGGCATTATCAAAGAAACATTTGGTGAGGTGTTTATTTTATACTCTTTTTTCAAGATCGTTATAACCCCTAATTAGTGAATTTATGCCCTTTTATAGGCACATAATCGTTCCATTTTTAGGTATTTCGCATTTGATAGGTGCATTTTTGGAAGAATTACAAGTGATATGGATCTCATTAGAGAAGAAATGAACAGACTACGACACTAACAAACATCTCTCAAGCTAAATATCCTTAGATGAGCTGGATACGGCGTCACAGGTACAACGTGACGCCGTGCACACGAAGACCAAGACAGGCATCATCTAAGAATCACACAATGGCATTTACAGTACATGACCCAAACTAATTATTAGAATTTACTCTTTCATGACGACTCATCGATTATAATCCCGACGCCAGTCACAACGATTTTCCTATTTATTACAAACATGAATTTAGGGTTTGAGTCGTGTAATTTAGAATAATAAAAAGGTATCGAACCATAGTTCGCTTTAGAGCTTTTAGGGGCAATTTATTAGGGCATAAAACCCTATTTGTATGCCTTCCAAATTCATGTTTTATCAAGTAAGGTTTATTTTAATTCTATTCATATGTCTATGTGCCCTTATTTGATCATTTATGTTCTTACTTTATCTTTACTTGTGGCTAAACCTCCTATAATATTTATTTATGATTGTATGAAACATAGATGATATAAATTAGTGTTGTTGCTTCTTGTGACTGGATGTGCATGTTAGATCCGTAGAATACTACAAAAGCTTTTCTTTATATCGCTGTTGATACGTCTAGGGAAAACATGTATTTGTGTAGAAAGTGAATACTATAAGGTGATACAGTCTCTATACGCCTTTCCACTCTTTTATGGTTGATCCACTCTTAATATAGCTTTCACTATGCATTTATTATGCTCTTAGGGCCTCTAGTAATAGTCTTTATACTTCTCTTATTGTGCGTTGCCTTAATAGAATATTAAATAGACGGCAGGTTTATGTTATTCGTTCTTGACTTTAGGAAAATTAATTACATAGTATCACAAGTTTGACAAAGCAACAAACCAAACTAGGAGATGCAATTCTAGGGAGTAATACATTATTTAAATAATACATTAGTCTTTTATTATGTATTATGTTATCACCAGTTAGCTTAGATTTATAATGTAGTTTAATAGTAAAAACAAGCAACCTCTTAAATATATATTTTACGGCTTTGCCATAAAAACAAAAAAACTACAAAAAGAATCTGTTTGCTTGTCATTTACTGTTTTTTAGTGTATTTTTGTGTTTAGGCTGTGGATCAATTCCTTCCCAACATATTCCTAGATTTGTGGATCGATAACAACCCAATCTGAGTATCTGTATGTGACTACGTGATATACTAATACAATGATTAGGTAGCTAGGCCTTGGGCAGTTGTATAACATTTCGTGTACTGAAGTCGATCGACGACCGCATCAAGTTTTTGGCGTTGCCTGGGGAATAGTTAGGTTTTGATCATAGTTTAGCTTAGTTCTACTCACTTAAATCCTTTCAAGTGAGACTTTATTTCCGCATATTAGCTTTATTGTAGTCTATCTTTTCTTTGTGTGTTTGTTCGTAATTTTCATTGACTATTCCATTCTTCATCATGGAGAGTGTGAATCCATCTTATTCTACCTCTAATAGGGAGTTTCTTGACCCTAAGAAAAAGGAAGAAATTGAGTCATGGCTCAGGGATAGTAGGATCGTTGACTCATTAGACGTGGCGAACGAAATTGAATACTTTGATACCTTCCCCACCTTGGAAGAATTAGAATATCATGAGTGGCTTTTGAAATACCTTAAACCATCTTGGGTAAAGGCAAATATAAGAACCGGAAATTTAAACAACATTAAGATCTCTTGTGAGATAGGTTACTTTTGTAAAAGACAAGCCTACATTGATCTAGAATCACCAATTAATGTTATGTCTAAGCAACATTACAATAAGATCATGAATAAAAGGCTAGAGTCGAGACAAAAACCATCCAACCCTAGTAAGAACAACAACTTTGTAGGAAGAGTCAAGGGTTTAAAAGTTTTCATAGGAAATTTTACATATGAATGTAATTTCAAGATTTTGGAGGACACAACTAGTATTATAGATCACCACCTAGGAGAAGTAGTCTTTGGAAAACAATTTTCAAGGAATACCGGTCTCGTTTATGATCAAAAAAAGGGAACGGTTACTTTCAAAAAAGATGACGAGAAAATCTCATTTGTAATGCCTCATAAGATGATAGACTTTAACGACATAAATACCGATTCTATACCATCCTCTGTCCTTGAGAGTAACGATGACCGTGGGAAAACCTATTACTTGGATAGTCTGACCTTAGGACCCGAATACAAGGAAGACGAAAGTATAAGCAAAAAAATTCGACACCTAATGAAATTGGAAAGAGAGGCCAAGAGACACAAAGGAGAAGTCACATAAGGATGTGTGACTTCGAGTCTAGCTACCAGACTCGTTAATAAAGAAAAGCGCTTCTTGGGAGGCAACCCAATTTACTTTTCTCACAAATTAGGAGTGTCATGTGTTTTACTCTTTTCATTTTATTCTATCATGTTCGAACCTATCTTGTAATCATGGCATATTACTGTTATATAATCTCTTATTGATTTCAATTTCAAAGGTATTTTGCAATAATAAGTGTAGGTGAATCAATCCGTTATGGACCAAGTTAAAGCAGGTTTAAAAATTTGGTTTAGATAATCGCGTCCAGTTCGAGTCATATGGAGTAAAATTTTTTTGGGGACAAATCTCTAGGTTTTAATGCAGCTATTTATACAAGAATTAACTTATTGAAACAAGTGCAGGGCAATTTTTTATCAAAACAAAAATTCAATTTTCACAAACTAACGTGGAGACGCGTCACGAATTACACAGCGACCCGTTCACCACGGACACCTTGTGACCGTTCAGGATTATCTGACTAGTCAATGCCCAATCAAAAAACTTACCAGTTTTTAATTATTTTTGAAAATAAAACTTGCATAACATTTAAAATATGTACTCTTTTGTTATAAACCTGCAAAACCCATGAATTTGACAATTCTCTCATCTTATCTTTACTGCTTTATCGTGTCAAACCCTAAATTCATATTGTATATATGTATATCGTACATTTATAAGTTCTTAGGAGTTTTTTTTTTATATTTGACAATTCTTGGAAGACGATTTAACCAGTTATCGCATGTTTCTTCTCTATCATTGAGCAAACTATGGGAGTACTAGTTTTCTTTTCCTTGTTTTCTTTTCCCTTTATTCGTTTTTACGTGTACTTATATAGAACATTGGAACAATGTTCAACATTAAGTAAAAGGAGGAATAAGCTTTAGAACTATTTTCTTTAATTGCTTATTTTCTTTTGTCCTTAAAATGATGGGTAATATATCGAACAAAGCGAAACGAGGTGATTTTGACCTAATTTTTTTTTTTTATGACACATCAGAAATAACCGTGACGAAGAACCAATATTAAGAGCATCTTATGGATGGAATTTATATTAAATACACAAAAACCCTCAAATCCACCCCTAAGAATGTGAGGTTCGCCCTTAGGATGTTATACCTTTACTTGTTCAGTTAAAGGATTAAGGCAATCATTTGTGACTAATTCCGGTCATTAACGGATGTGTATGCGTGGTTTTGTCACCTTTTCTGGAGCATTGGTATTGGTTACTTTAGGATTATGAGAGTGTACCGGTATTATATTAAATTCTAGAACTTGTTATTGTGATGCATCCCGAGACCGCATAGTAAGTATTAGGATTTGTTTGATAAGAGACAATAGATTAACCCATGTTTTAAACCTGTAATTGTTATGATGGTCACACCGATCATATAACTATCCCACACCCTTGCCATGCACTCACCTTTAGTGCAGGATACCCCTAGTACAACCCTCCGAGCCTATCCTTTTTCATGGTTCTCGTATATTTTCTGTTTAAATAGCCGTAATATTAAGTGAAGAGCATCGTCACCCTTAAACTAATCATTAACACCCCAATAGCTTAAGCCCACCTTGTAATGTACCACTTATAGTACATGTATTGTTTTAAACCCAGTTAATTATTTGAGTACACGGTTGCTAAGTCCTTATCCTTGTAAATACAATTTTGGGACGATTAGGAAACATGTTATATTTATATTCTTGGAAGAAAGATAATGAAAAGTTAAGTCAATACCCCCATATGTTTGTTAGATGATCTCCATGTTATTTTGATCCACCTCAAATCGGGTCATTAGTTAGATTGTAAATATCGAGCATGTAAAAGAGTATGAAGGGTACGAGTTAAAAACCCAAGTTTGATTATTATGAATAAAAAAAAATAAGAAAACAAAAAAGAAAGAGATTGGTGTAGATTTGTGTAGAGTTTGTATATCTTCATCCGAGTCTTAGGCTTAGCCAACCAAACCATATGTATTCGTGTAAATAAATAGCTAACTCTTCCACTTCTAAATTCACCAAAAAGCCACCCAATATACCCTTTATGTTCTGTTGATCCATTAATTATGTTACACTTACAAACCTACACCCATGAAAACCCTTTAAAAGACTCTAGATAGTAATGAATAATGCTTGCGCCTGAGCGGTGGATGTATGATCCTTTACCAGGATATTGAAATTTCACATTCTATGACAGGTAATTGAGTGTTGATTTTCCGTTTCCCCCCTTATGCTAAAATATATTATACACCTATGAAAGAGAGAAATCCAAAACAACTTATGTGAGTTGCTAGTATATGTTTCTTACTTTAGATCTTTAACATGCTTGGTTTAAAACCTTCTATTGGTTTATTTATGATTTGTATGAAACCTACCTAGATGTAGATCTTAGTGGTGTGCTTCTTGTGATAATATGCATGTTAGAGTCTTAGAAAATCAGCTTTTGTCTAGAATACTATTTTGAATGTCTAGAAAACATGATTGTGTAGAAATGTGATACCATCAGTAATATTCATCATACTACCTTTCCCCTGTATTGGTTGATCTACTCATAATATATTTTCAAATGCATTTTAATATACTTTCGGGAAATACTAGCTGAAGGGACTGAAGGTGCCCCACATCTAGGTCCAGAATGACCACGAGTCTATTCTAACTTGTCACTTGAAGATAAGGAAAGGTATAATGCTGACATTCGGGCAACGAACATCCTACTTCAAGGGCTACCAAAAGATATCTACTCTCTTATCAATCATTACACTGATACAAAGGACATATGGGACATTGTGAAGATGCTCCATGAAGGTTCAGAATTAACAAAAGAGGACCGTGAATCACAACTGTATGATGACTTTAAACACTTCCATCAGAACAAGGGAGAAACCATTCATGACTACTATGTCCGGTTTGCCAAACTCATCAATGACATGCGGAACATCAAGATGACCATGTCCAGAATGCAGTTGAACTCCAAGTTTGTGAACAACATGTTGCCTGAATGGGGTAGATTTGTAACAGCAGTGAAACTGAACAGAGGATTGAGGGACTCCAACTATGATTAGTTGTATGCTTATCTGAAGCAACACGAGGCACATGCCAATGAGAACAAAATGATGCTGGATCGATTCACTCAACACACTGTGGATCCACTTACTTTGATGTCAAATGTCTCACACCAGCAGCACTATTCACAATCATCTATAACTCTACCATCCACATATGTTCCACCACACTTTGCTGACAACACTAAACTTGATTCAGGACTCTCTTCAACATATAACTTAATTGAGAATTTAACCAACACACTTGCCCTACTCACCCAATCATACAAAATGTACCTTCCTCAAACAAACAATCAACTCAGAACTTCATCTAACCCAAGGAATCAAGCCACTGTTCAAGATGGCAGGGTTGTTGTTCAGAATGTTCAGGGTCGACAGAATAGAGGACAGGGGAACAATGCACGGGGTGTAGGTGTAGCTGGTTATGGGGGAGCTTAGAACAGAGTTGGGAATGCTAATCCAGGTCAAGCAAGGCAAGTTAAGTGCTAAAACTACAACGGTATAGGCCACATAGCAAGGAACTGCACTCATCCCAAGCATCCACAGAACTCTGAATACTTCAAAGACAAGATGTTGCTGATGCAAGCTCAGGAGATCGAGGTGGCATTAGATGAAGAGCAGTTATTGTTTATTGCAGGTGGACAAGAAAACGCCATTGATGAAGATGTGGATAAGCAACCCGTTCAAGACTTAGCACTCAATGTGGATAATGTGTTTCAAGCTGATGACTGTGATGCGTTTGATTCTAATGTTGATGAGGCTCCCACAGCACAAACTATGTTCATCTATATATATATACCGCATATTCAATAAAGTTATTCATAGTCAGTGTTTTCTCTATAGTCAATCTGTATTTATACAAGTTGGCTATCACCCTTAGCAGGCTGCATATCGTTCCGTTTAGACTTAATAAGTGGTATCAACTGAAGGAGAAACTCGAAAATAAGAAGAACCAGATCACATATGTTTCATAAACCCTTACTCTTTAAAAAACTAATCATGTTTGGATTAGATACTGATGCTCCACCTCCACCACAATCACAAACACCAGTTGTAGCACAAGCCCCTCACACTATGTCCACCATAAAACTCCCTATTCTCAAGAAGGGAGAATATGATCTTTGGGCTATGAAAATGGAGCATTACCTAGCTCATACAGACTATCCTTTATGGGAAGTCATTCAAAAGGGTAATGGTCCTGTGAACGAAATGGCAGGTGGCTATGATTTCCATGAGAATGAAGAAGTTCTACAAAAAGACAGGTAGAAAGCTGCAATTTGATGCCAAGGAACCAGTTGGTTTTGACAAAACCAAAGTCAAGTGCTATAATTGTCACAAGACATGGCATTTTACTAGAGAGTAAAGATCCAAGGGGAATCAAGATAGTAGGAGGAGAGATGCTTGGAACACTAGGAATAAAGATAAAGACAATGGGAGGAGATCTGGTAAACAGGAGGAATTTAAAGCTTTGGTAACTCTTGATGGAGAGGGTGTTGATTGGACCAGTCACTCAGAAGATGAGCAAGAGAACTATGCTTTGATGGCTTACAGCAGTTCAGGCTCAGACTCAGAGGTAACTTCTTGTTTAAAAGAGTGTAAAGAATCTTATGCTAAACTTAAAAAATTATATGATGAACAAAGAGAACAACTTGGTGATGCCAGTATAGAAATACATGCATATACTCAAGCTTTAAAGAAAGTAGAAGCACAATTAGTTTCTCATCAACAAAGTCAACTTTGGTATGAGGAAAAGATTAGGTTTATGAAAATTGATTTAGATGATAAAACTGATGTGCTTACATACCATAAGAAACTATTGGTAGAAGCTGAAAAAGAAAAAGAAGAATTAAAAGCTAAAGTAGAAAAATGGCACAACTCTTCTAAAAATCTTAACATTTTGCTAAATAGTCAGATGACTGCTAAGGACAAAGTTAGGCTTGGGTATGGCGATCAAATGAATAAAGGTGTTTTAAGTTATGAAAATGAAGTTTTTCAAAGTGTGTTTGTCAGTAGGACGAGTGATATAGAAAATAGTCCTGCAAATGATAGATATGCTGAGGGGATGCATGAAGTACCCCCTCTAATGACAGGGATCTACATCCCTTCTGGACCTGATAAAGAAATAGATGACTCACAATTTACATATGGTCCAAAGCAATCTAAACCTAGTGAATTTGATGCTAGGAACAGTGACTTTAATTCTTGTGAATCTAATTCTAGTGAAGAAACACATGAAACTATGCCTGAACCAGTTGTCAATGAACCCAAAGTAGTAAGTCAACCTAAAGTTTGGTCTGATGCTCCTATCATTGAGGAGTATGAATCAGATAGTGATGATGAACATGTGTCTGTACCCTCAAAAGAACAGGAAACACCTAGTTTTGCTTTTATTAATACTGTTAAGCATGTAAAAACTCCTAGGCAAACTGTTAAAGAACAAAACACATGTAGTAAGAGCCCTAAACCTGACAAAAAGGATTGTAGTGGTTTAATGTCTAAAAAATTAGGTTTGGGATATAGGTTTACCAAAAAGGCATGTTTTGTATGTGGAAAGTTTAGCCATCTTATTAGAGATTGTGATTTCCATGAGAAAAGAATGGCTAAACAAGCTAAATTGAACAATAGGATGTGTAAGGGTCTGGTCAAATGGAAAATAGGCCAGTATGGAACAATGTGCAAAGAGTGAATCACCAAAACCAATTTGTTCCAAAAGCAGTACTAACTAGAACTTGCAAGATTCAAGTTAATACTGCTAGAACTAGCGGTACTAACACAGTTAATACTGCTAGGCATAATTTTAACAGCCAGGTAGTACCAACTAATGCTGCTAGGAAAGTTAATACTGTTAAACCTATTGTAAATAATGCTAGACCAAAAACTGGTTTTCATAAAACTCTTTCACCTTTTAGAAAGCCATTTAATATAACAACAACACTAAAAATAAAATTTTCAAATCAAAAAGTTAATACTGTTGAGGTAAATGTAGT
>BQNB010131244.1:0-18811 GCA_026074375.1 Tanacetum coccineum
AAATAAACTTAGGAACACACTTTGATACAATTAAGTAACAAAACCATATATAAATAGCCAAAGAACTTATACAAAAGTACAGATAACGCTCCTGAAAACATACTCAATTTGAGCGTTATCAAATCTCGTGAGTAGACCAAAGCTAAACTGAATCCAAAACCTGGACTATTCACCGGCAGTGCGCCAAAAACTTGATGCGGATTTTTGAAAAACCAATAAAGTTTTACAATCCTCCTAGGCAGAATACCTAATCGTTGCAGTGTAGTATAGGCAAGACTCGGGGGATTGATCGTTAGGGGAATAGTGAGGTAGGTTCGAATTGTATGTTTACTAAGATCTAAAGGTTGAGGAAAGAGTATTTTTGTATTTTTGTATTTTTATATTTTTTTAATGAAAGCAAGTAAAATCTTGGGTTTTGAAGGAGGGTGTTAGGAATACGAAAAGTATCAGTCACTTCCAATATAGCTAGTCGTAGCTCGTAAAGTAATCATATGTAAAGTTAGTAAGCTAACCGGACCATAGGCTCATGGAAAGCCCATGACTAAGCCCATGGCCGATTATAGCTAGGAGTATTTATACCATCTCCACACATGGAGAGGGTGTTGGTTGTTCATTTTCTCATTTGGTAATCTAATAGTTCTTTCTTTGTTTCTCTCTCTAAGTGTTCATCCAACCACCTCTTTCTCTCTCTATAAAACCCTAAATGAATCCATCCTCTATATGTGTTAAGATATTCGACAATTGGTATCAAGAGCCATTGGTGTTTGTGAAGGTTTTGTGTGCGTTTTTTCTACTCTTTTTAGGCATGTTTCTTGGTTCAAACCTATCAAAAGGTTTTCATCTTTTGAGGGTTAAAAACCATAAAGCTTTAAACTTTCTTCTTTATTTATCTTAGTTTAGGCTAGAAGTACAAGAAAATCTTTGAAAAACCATAAAAATTTCATCTTTTTGGTTAGAAAAAGGGTTTTGTACCAAGAATCTTGATTTCAAAATTTTCGTGTCAAAAACGTTAAAGTTTGTGTTTTTAAGGTTCTAATATCTTAGATAGGTAAGAAGTACAAGAAAAATCGGGTAAAAACATCAAAAAGTGAGTCTTTTTAAGATTTTTGGTTTTTGAGTTTCGAAGTGTATTTGGCGAATTATACGTCTAGGCGAAGTATAAGTTATTGTTCAGGCGAAGTATACGTTATTGTTCAGGTGAAGTTTACGTAATTTCTCAGGCGAATTATACGTGTTCTTTACTCAGGCGATTTATACATAATTGCTCAGGCGAATTATACGTGTTCTTTACTCAGACGATTTATACGTATTTTGTCAAAGGCTATTTATACGTGTTTCTTTACTCAGGCAATTTATAAGTTGCTCATTACTCAGGCAATTTATACATTAATTCCAAAGGCGATTTATACGTTAATTTCCAAATGCGATTAATACGTTAATTTCCAAAGGCGATTTATACGTTAATTTCCAAAGGCGATTTATACGTTTTATTTCATAAGGCGATTTATAAATCATTTGCTTGGGTGACTTATACGCTTTACTTGGGAGAACTATACACTTTCATTAGGAGAATTATACTGTTGTTCTTTGATTTGTAAAATCCTGTGAAAACTTCATTTCCCGGTTTGATCAAGAATTGTAAAATCTCGTGTATTCCAAAGACTCAATTACATTAATCAAACCTCACTTTAACACAACAACCTCTAATCATTGTATGGTCATCTTTTATCTTATCACATTAAAATGGATTCAATTATTCCACT
This sequence comes from Tanacetum coccineum, assembly GCA_026074375.1. NCBI lineage: Eukaryota > Viridiplantae > Streptophyta > Magnoliopsida > Asterales > Asteraceae > Tanacetum > Tanacetum coccineum. The sequence goes on from BQNB010131244.1 coordinate 1,764, forward strand.
TGGACAAAAGAATACTCTTGCTGAGTACATGATACTCTCTGGTGCTGACAATCGTCTACCAATGTTGGACAAGGACCTGTATGATTCTTGGAAAAGTAGAATGGAATTATACATGCAAAACAGAGAGCACGGAAGAATGATACTTGAATCAGTTAAACATGGTCCACTCATTTAGCCTACTATTGAAGAGAATGGGGTGACCAGAACAAAGAAATATGTTGAATTATCTGCTGCTGAGAAAATTCAAGCTGATTGTGATATGAAGGCAACCAATATCATTCTTCAAGGTCTACCAGCTGATATCTATTCACTTGTTAATCATCACAGAGTTGCCAAGGATTTATGGGAGAGAGTTCAATTACTAATGCAAGGTACCTCTTTGACTAAGCAGGAAAGAGAGTGTAAACTGTATGATGCATTTGATAAGTTTACTCACATCAAGGGGGAAACACTTCATAAGTATTACTTGAGATTCACTCAGCTGATTAATGACATGAACATCTACAACATGAAAATGGAACAATTTCAAGTTAATACCAAGTTCTTAAACAGTCTTCCACCTGAATGGAGTAAGTTTGTGACTGATGTCAAGCTTGTAAAAGATTTGCATACTACCAACTTTGATCAGCTTCATGCATATCTTGAACAACACGAACTCTACGCAAATGAAGTCCGTCTTATGTGTGAACGCAATTAAGATCCATTTGCACTAGTTGCTAATCATCAGATGACACCATCTCACTTCAACACTTATCAATCTTCATACAACAATCCTCAGCTTCAACAACAGTTTCCACCATTTTAATATAGATCAATTCATCCCACTTAACATTACTCATCTACTTATCTATCACAACCTCAATTCAATCATTCATCTGTTCCACCATCATATCCATATCAGTCTCAAATGAATCATCAAACCTCATCTGTTCCACAAATTGCTTATCAATCACCTCAAGTTACTAAACAACCTATGACTGAGTCACCTCTTGTGGACTTAGGTCTTGCTGTTATGATATTCTCTCTAGGAGATGATCCAATTGCTTTTCTCAACAAGGCAATGGCTTTTCTAACAGCTGTAGCTTCCTCAAGGTTGCCCTCAACCAATAATCAACTTAGAACTTCCTCGAATCTAAGAAACTAAGCCACTATTCAAGATGGCAGGGTAACAATGCAATAAGTTCAGGGGAGACAAGGGCAAAGTTATTCTGGTACTGGTTATAAGAGTAATGCTACTAGTTCTGGGGGAAACAATGCAAGTAGACAGGCAATGGTTGTTAAATGCTACAACTGTCAAGGTGAGGACATATGGCTAGGCAATGCACTCAGCCTAAGCGACCAAGGAATGCAGCATGGTATAAGGATAAAGCAATGTTAGCTGAAGTTCAGGAAGCTAGACAAATTTTGGATGAAGAGCAACTCGTATTTCTTGCAGATCTAAGGGTTCAGACGGTCAAATTGTTCATACAATCATTCTAAACAATGCTGCTTTTCAGACTGAGGATCTTGATACTTATGATTCTGACTGTGATGATCTCTCGAATGCACAAGCGGTTCTCATGGCCAACATTTCCAACTATATTTCTGATGGTATCTCAGAAGTACCTCATTCTGAAACCTATCTTAATGATATGAAAAATCAAAATGTGCATGCAATGCAAGATTTTGAACAACCACCAGCTGTGAATTTTACAGATAATGAGATACATAGTGATAGCAATATCATTCCGTACTCTTAATATTTGCAAGAAACACAACAGGAAAATGTTCAAGATACTCATTTGCAGGCACAACAAGATTCAATGATTTTATCTGTGATAGAACAAATGTCAAAACAAATGATTAATCATGTAAATAATTGGGAAAAGGCTAATAAGGAACAGAATAATGAATCAGTAACCGCTGAGCTAGAGAGATATAAAGAACGAGTAAAAACTTTAGAACAACGTCTTAATATTGATTTAAGCAGTCGTGAAAAAATGATTGATTCTCAAATGGATGATATGATTAAGGAGAAGCTTGCACTGAAAGAACAAGTTGACTCACTTGAGCAAAATCTTTCAAAACAAATCAAAGAAAAGGAATGTTTATTGCAAACATTCACTGTTTTCAAAAGTGAATCCAAAGAAAAGGAAGATAAATATATGGAAAACGAAATTGATTTGGAAAAGAAGATAAAGGAACTTGATAATATTCTTTTTAAAGTGGGTCAATCTGCTCAAACAGTGCAACTGTTACAAAGCCTCCAAGCCTTTTTATGATAAAATATACAAACAAGCTCTAGTTATCAAAATCGTTTTAATCTTAGGAAAAGCTCATCCCCCCCCCCGCGGATGTAAACCAATCTTGTATGATGGTATTGTTATTTCTGATAAACATGATGCTATGCGTATGATTGATGATGAGGAAACATTGATTTTGGAAGAAAAGAGTCGATAAAAAATGTATGAAGAAGCAAAGGATCCAGAGATTATTAATAAAAACATTTCTCATAAACCTATTAATTATGATAAATTAAATAGACTTTCTGAAGATTTTGGGAAATGTTTTACTCCACAACAAGAAATGGATGCTGAACAAGCGTTCTGGTTTCGTATATCCAATCCTACCAGTAAACCTTCTGATGCATCCCCTGTAAAAATAGATCTCCTAAGCAACTTCTTAAGGTTAGCTTGGTGAATGAAAGCCTTAAAAAGCTTAAATTTCACCTTGCCAGATTTGACAATGTGGTGAAGATAAGGACTACACCCGATGCTTGTACATAAGGTGAATGGGGGATTGAACATACAAAAGCTGTTTTTAACAATGAAATTATTCCATTTCTAAAATCTTTAAAAGACATCTCAATGTTTTTTTGATAGAGGATCATCTAATAAATAATGGAAAACAGACAGTTTTTGACCAAATGGACGTGATGTTCAACAATTTTCAGTCGACAAACAATGTTTGAAAATTGCTAAGAAAGAATTATTTTTGGAAAATGATCGACTCTTACAACAAATCATGTCTCAAGATGTTCTTTTAACTGTGATGAATTCTATGTCTTTGCTTGTGAATCTATGGATGGAAGAAAAAAGAATCAAGTAATCTTGGAGGCCGAGCTTTTGAAATACACAAAATCGTTTAATGATCTTTTAAAAAGGTCCCACAACTTGAAATAACATTGTATTTCTCCGTTGAATGTCATACAACTTAATCAAGAAATTTTTCAAAAAGGATGAATCGTTGTAATAATCAAAATGCTCCTCGAAATTCCAGAATTTATTGAAAGAATGATTTGAAAGCTAGCTTCAGATAAAGACACTACCATATGTAATTGAAGATATTATAAACACAATGAAATAAAGTTCCATAGGAAGATGAAGTTAATTATGATTATTGTGAAATAGAGACCAAAAATGTGGAACTGGAGAATAGTGTGGCAAAATTGCTTTCGAAAAACGAGCTTCTTTGTCAAGAGCGGAGCCAGGATTTCAAGTTAAGGGGGGCCAATTTTTTTTTACTCGCGACATAGTTAAAAAAAACAATGCATGATGATCTAGAAAAATAAATGAAGACCCAAATAGATGTTAGGAATTAAGAGCTTCTACAAGGTTATACTGCTGATGGACTTAGTACTGCTATTTGAAGATTTGTGCTGCTACTGAAGATTGAAGAATATAAACTAAGTCGCTAGTACCGCTAGTTGTAATAGTTAGTACTGTTAGTTATAGTTAGTACTGCTAGTTAGTTTATTAGTACTATTAGTATAAGAAGTTAGTACTGCTTTTGTGATATGCATGAGATATATTAGGAATAGATATGCATGATCACTTAACGTAGTTTGTAAGCCCATTAGGGTTTCCTTAGTGTATAAAAGGAACCCTACGACATAGTTAGACATATCAATTTACATAGCAAACACATATCAATTTATAGTTAGTTATTTTGTAACCTAGGCAGAATATTTGCAATTAATATATTCAAGTTTAGTATTCATTGTTCTTCTTAGTATTGCAAGTTAGATTCCGCATAACTTATAGTATTCACAATCATAGTTTCCTGCATATAACTTTGGATTTATCTCCAAGTTAAACTAAGCTTAACAGGCCTCAAGAAGATCCTTTAATTGGGACTTACAAAAGTGGTATCAGAGCTAAGGAGAAACTCTGAATAAGAAGAACTTTATCAGATCTAGATCTCTTCCTATAATACACAATGTCTGGTGAAGAACCTGCAACACAAATAGCACCAGTAGAATCTCCTCAAATGGTGTCTACTGTAAAACTTCCTATCCTCAAGAAGGGTAAATATACCCTTTGGAGCATGAGGATGGAGCAGTATCTCACTAACACAGATTATAGTTTGTGGCAAGTGATCTTGAATGGTGATGGTCCTATACAAGTAACAACAGATGAAAATGGTGTTGAAACTGAAGTACCTCCAAAGACTGCTCAAGCACTATTAGCAAGACAAAGAGAAAGAAAAGCTAAAAGCATTTTGCTTTTGGCTATTCCTGATGAGTATCAACTAAGATTCCATGCAATAAAGGATGCAAAAACTCTGTGGGCTGCTATCAAGAGTAGGTTTGGTGGTAATGTTGAATCTAAGAAGATGCAGAAGAATGTCTTGAAGCAACAATTTGAAAACTTTTCTGTATCTGACACAGAAGGCCTAGATAAAGCATATGATAGGTTTCAAAAACTTATCAGCCTACTAGAAGTTCATGGTGCAGCTGTTTCTAATGAAGATGCAAATCAGAAATTCTTAAGAGCTCTACCTTCATCATGGAATAATGTAGCTTTAATTATGAGGAACAAAGCTGGTATAGATGATTTGGATATTGATGATCTATACAATAATCTAAAAGTGTTTGAAGCTGATATCAAAGGTTCCTCTGGATCATCTTCAAACTCTCAGAATGTGGCCTTTCTCTCTGCAGAAGACACTAGCAGCAGTAATGAAGTTAGTACTGCTAATGGTGTTCCTACTGCAGCAGGCCATAATTCTCAGGGACAAGCCTCTTCATCATCATATACTGATGAACTAATGTACTCATTCTTTGCAAATCAGCCAAGTAGTCCACAACTGGATGATGAAGACCTAGAGCAGATTGATCATGATGATTTGGAAGAAATGGACCTTAAATGGCAGGTGGCCATGCTTTCTATGAGGGTAAAGAGATTCTATAAGAAGACTGGAAGGAAATTAATCTTCAATGGCAAAGAACCTGTAGGTTTTGATAAAACTAAGGTTGAATGCTTTAACTGTCATAGAAGGGGCCATTTTGCAAGGGAATGTAAAGCACCAAGAAATCAAGGGAACAGGAATAGAGATGCAGGGTATAGGAGCAGGGACAACACCAGAAGGACTGTACCAGTAGAGACCTCTGATGCATTGGTTGTTCAGGACAATGCTTTGATTATCCAAGATGGATTGGGATATGACTGGAGTTATGTAGCTCAAGATGAACCAACTGAGTTTGCTCTTATGGCCTACACTTTAAACTCCTCAGGGTCTGACACAGAGGTACAATCTTGTTCTAAAAACTGTGTGAAAACATATGAAAAACTTTAAAAATAGTTTGATGAACAGCGACAAACTCTTAATAAGGATAATCTAGAAATTGTAGCTTATCAGTTAGGCCTAGAATCTGTAGAGGCACGGTTAATTGTTCATCAGAAAAATGAAGTTGTCTATGAAGAAAAGAATGCAGTCTTAGAATTTGAAGTAAAAGACAAAAGTAATGCTATCACTAGACTTAAATATCAGTTAGATGAAACTTAGAGAAAAAGATGATTTGAAAGCTAAACTAGAACAGTTTGAAACATCTTCTAAAAACTTAAATAAACTGATCAATAGTCAATTAAGTGCTAAAGATAAAACGGGTCTGGGATATGGAGATCAAATGTATGAAAATGATTCAAGTGGCAGTGAAGTGTTTGATAGTGTATTTGATAGTCGTTCAAGTGATGAGGATGACAATCAAACAAATGATAGGTTCAAATTCCTTTTACTGGGAATTACATGCCTCCATTAGCTGACTTATCTTTTGCAGGATTGGATGATTCTGTTTATAGGCCTTTAGCAAATAAGACTAGTGCTAGTATGTCTAAAGTTGCAGCAAGTGTCTCTTAAACTAGCAATATTAGTGAAGAAATGCCTAAAGTTAAATCTGTTAGGTTTAGTGAAGTTCTCATTGAAGAATGTGATAGTGATGATGAGGATGTATTTAAGCCTAAGGATTTACAAACAACAGCCAAACCTAGTTTTAAAAGGATTGAGTCTACCAATGCTAGGAATGAACCTGTTAAATCTGATAAACAAGCTAAAAAACCTAGGATGTTCACTCAAAATCCTAAGGTAGATAGAAGAGATTGGAATGGAAGATGACTTAAAAATTGGGGTTAGGTTTTGAGTTCACTAAGAAAGCTTGTTTTGTTTGTGGAAGTTACAACCATCTAATAAAAGACTGTGATTTTTATGAAAAAAGAATGGCTACAAAATCTGTTTTGAAAGATGTGGGAAAGGATATTGGTCATAGGGAAGTTAGACCAGTTTGGAACAGTGCTCAGAGAATAAATCATCAAAATAAATTTGTTTCGTCTGCAGTCTTAACAAAGTCTGGAAGAGTACCAATTAGTGCTGTCAAGCAAAGCTCTCAAAGAGCAGCAGCATCAACTAGTGTTGTCAGACCAGTTAATACTGCTATCTATAGAAATAGAGTGAATGCTTCAAAATCAAGAACAAATACTTTTCATAAGTCACATTCACCTATTAGAAGGCCTTTTTATAAATCAACAACATCTAATACTAGGATTTCAAATGAAAAAGTTAATGCTGTCAGAGTAAATGGTGTTAATACTGCTGGGCAAAAAGCAATTAGTGCTGTTAAGGGAATAGGTTCACTGCTGTTAAGGCATCAGCAGGTTGTGTTTGGAGACCCAGAATGACTGATTTAAACAATGTCTCCAAAGATAATAGTGGATCATGGATCTCAAAAAGAGTAGATTATATAGATCTACAAGGCAAACTCAAGTCAGTAGTGGCTTGGGTCCCTAAGAGAAACTAATTCTCTTATTTTTGTGCAGGGTAATCCATAACAAGCTTTAAAGAACAAAGGAATCTTTGACAGTGGATGCTCCAGGTACATGACAGGGAACAAAGACTTCCTAACTGACTATCAAGAGATTGATGGAGGTTTTGTTTCCTTTGGTGGAAGTACTAGAGGAGGTAAGATAACAGGTAAAGGGAAGATAAGAACAGGTAAGTTAGACTTTGAAGATGTGTTTTTTGTACAGGAACTAAAGTTTAATCTTTTCTCTGTCTCATAAATGTGTGACAAGAAAGCTTCGATTTCGAAGATAACCCTTCTAGTCGCTTTCTCGAGTCGTTTTTTGTTCCTAACGAGGCGTGAATTGAACTTCGAGTTGACGTTTGTGATCGGGATTTGATATTGTTAAGATTTTTGGATTTTGATTCTAATTCTACAATTATAATTCTCCATTATAATTCTAAAACAATGCAAAGGAAAGCAATTAAGCAAACACAAATTAAAAACGAAAAACGTTAACGGGATTTTAATAACGCGACCTAAAAACCTAAAACATCAAATTTTAACCCTAGAAAAGCAAATTTAATTTTTAACAATCCTAAATGATAAAAGAAAATTTTAAAAAAAGAATTATATTTTTTTGATTTTTATTTAATTTATTATGAATTAAAAACACTTTTAATCTAAATTAAATAAATGCTAAACTAATTATTAAATTTTGGAAAATTGGGGAAAATACTTTGAAATCTATGAGGAAGCTAAGAAATAAGAATTGTAAAATAGAGTGTTAAATAAGCAAAAAATAAGCAACTTAAGCTCAGATAGCAAAATAGAAACAACCCTTAAATAATGTTTGAAACAAACAAATAATGAAAAAGACCCAAGGGCATGTGTGTAGCGGAGAGTGGTGTTAAATACGTGTGAGAGTGAAGGGGAGGTCGCAGGTTCATGTCCCGGACCTATCCTTTTTATAAAACATTTTTTTATACAAAACTTTTTGCTAAATCTTATGAAGCATATGAAAATAAGCAAGTTTTAAAACTAGAACTTTTTCTGAATCTTAATAATAAGCACAAAATAAGCACTTGAAAATGAAAGTATGATAAGATAACTAGTTAAGGCTTGGACATAAGAAGCTAAACTGTTTGGGGCTTTTTTGGACAAATATTTAATTTTTTTTTTTTTTTGTTTGTTTTTTTTTTTTTTTTTTATTTTTTTATAGCAAGTAGATAAGCTAATAAGTTGAAACATACCTAGACCTAAATCTAATAAGCACAAAGGACTAAAAAATAAGCAAATATATAAGCTGGAAAGCAATCAAATGGGCTAAAGGACAGCAGACCTTAAACAAAGATTAAAGGACTTAGACCACTTTTTGAGCTAACTTATTGGACTAATAAGCAAAAGGCAAAATCTATGAACTAAAAACAGATGAAGTTAAGGACTCAGATAACTCAAAGACTTAAACAAAGGGGATTGGAAAATAGGCTAAAAAGGATTGAATAAAAATGACAAGTAAATCAGTATGTGTTGATTGAATAAAAGGCTGAAGAAGGGTTTTTAGTTGGGTACTCTGTAAATAGCAAAGCCTTCAGGGTATTTAATTGTCAAACCAGAAAAGTTAAAGAGAATCTGCATGTAAACTTTCTTAAAAATAAACCAAATGTTGCAGGACAAGGACCTAACTGGATTTTTGATATTGATTCCTTAACAAATTCTATGAATTATCAACCAGTTACTGCAGGGAATCAAACTAACAAAAATGCAGGTCCTAAGAAACTAATGGTTAATACTGGTTGAAGAAAAAATGTTAACGTGGACAAATCTGAAAAAAATGGAATGTGTCTACTCAACAATATATTGTGTTCCCATTATGGTCTTCTATCTCTTCAAGCAACAAGAGCTCAGATGAAACAGATGAAGATGATACAGCTGATGATGCTGCTGGTGAAAAGCCTATACAAAAACCAGCAAGTGAGAATGAACAAGCCTTGAAGAATGTTCTTGATAAGATGATGGATCAAGAGAAGGAGGCTAAAGAGCAATCAAATGTTGTTATAAAAGAGTTTGAAGCATAATGTAACAGGCAAAATCTTTCAAGGAAGACTACTAGAGCTAGCAGCACTAACAATTTTAATACTGTTAGCACACAGTTAATACTGCTGGTGCATCAAGATATTTTTGGTGATGTGGATCATTCATTTGTTCCTCTAGTAATTCACTAATCTTCACATGATCTACGCATGCCTGATTTGTGGATACTGCTGATGTTTAATATTCTGGGCATTTTTGGCTGTGCTTATGATGTGATTTAGACACCATGCAATTTCCTTAGTGCTTATCTAGTTGTGGGTGTAGAGGATGATTTTTAAACAACATGGAACCTTCCACTGTTGTTAGTCCTATTCCCACAACTAGAGTACACTCTATTCATCCTAAAGATCAAATAAAATGGAGATCCAAGGTCAGCAGTACAAACAAGGGGCATAAACAAAGAAAGTTTAGAGAACATGCTATAATTAGCTACATCCAAAAGCAGGAAGTCATAAATCACAAAGATTCCAAATACTACATATTTGCCTGTTTCCTCTCCTCAGAGAACCCACAAAGATAGCTAAAACCTGATGATTGAGAGCTGGTTGAAGCCAATGCAAGAAGTGCTGCTTCAGTTCAAGATTCAAAGGTTTGGACCCTAGTTTGACTTACCTTATGGGCAATAAAGTATTGCACAAAGTGGTGTATAGAATAAGAAAGATGAAAGAGGGATGTAGTTAGAAATAAAGCTAGGCTTGTTGCCACAAGGCATACAAACAAGAAAAAGGGTAATTTTATGATGAGGTTTTTGCTCCCTGTTGCTAGGATTGAAGCAATCAGGTTATTTTAGCCTATGATCATTTATGAATTTTATTATGTACCAGATGGATGTTAAAAGTGCCTTTCTCTATGGAACTATTGAAGAGGAGGTATATGTACGCCAACCTCAGGTTTTTTGGATTCAGAATTTCCAAAAAAAGTTTATAAGGTGGAAAAAGCCGTATATGGTCTACATCAAGCTCCTAGAGCATGGTATGAAACACTTTCAACCTATCTGCTAGATAATGGATTTCACAGGGGACAAATTAACAAGACTTTGTTCATAAAGAGAGTCAAGGGTGATATTCTACTGGTACAAGTATATGTAGATGACATCATCTTTGGTTCTACTAGAAAGTCTTTGTGTACATATTTTGAGCAAATTATGCACAAAAGGTTCCAAATAAGTTTCATGGGAGAACTCACTTTCTTTTGGGTTTACAAGTCAGCAGAAAGTGATGGATCTTCATTAGTAGGGACAGGTGTGTTGGTGAAATCTTGAAGAAATTAGTTTTATATATAAGGACAGCCAGTTACTCCTATGGAAACCAACATTGTCTTTATCAAAAGATGAAGAAGGTGAGGATTTAATGTCCATTTATACAAGTCAATGATTAGGTCATTGATGTATCTTACATCCTTAAGACTAGATATTATGTTCTCTGTTTGTGCTTGCTCAAGATTTCAAGTTCAACCAAAAGTTTCCCATATGTTTGCAGTAAAAAGAATCTTTAGATACCTAAAAGGTCGACCCAAATTGGGCCTTTGGTATCCTAAGGACTCTCCTTTTATATTGGAAGCTTTCTCAGACAGTGATTATTGCAGTGCAGCCTTTAAACAGGAAATCCACAATAAGAGGTTGTCAATTTCTTGGTTCAAGGTTAATCTCTTGGCAGTGTAAAAAGCAGAATATGGTGGCTAACTAAACTACTGAAGCTGAGTATATTGCTACTTCTCAATGTTGTGTTCAAGTGCTTTGGATCCAAAATATGTTGTTAGATTATGGATATAATTTTATGCAGACAAAGATTCATGTTGACAATGAGAGTGTTATTTGTGCTGTCAAGAATCTTGTCTATCATTCTAAAATAAAGCATATAGAGATTAGGCATCATTTCATTAGAGACTCCTATGAGAAGAGATTGATAGAGATGGTCAAGATACACAGTGATAATAATGTAGCTGATTTGCTTACTAAAGCTTTTGATGTGAGTAGATTTAATTTTCTGGTGACAAGCATTTGTATGCTTAATCTATAGCTGCATGGTCTTAGGGGAGGTTAATGGTGTATACGTGTAGTGGATTACACCACAGTGCTATTTGGTTGAAGTTGGAAGTAAATATGATGATTAATTACTTTAGTATTGTTGGGCTAGCGTTCATTACTTGAAGAAACTTTGTACTCGCTTTTACAAAAAAGTTTATTACCGCTAAGCTTAGTTCGGGCTGTCTCAAAAGTGTTTAAAGCTCTCGCTACGATGATTTTTATGGTTATGGTTGGGGTTCATGGTGATCTTCTGGAATGGTTTAAGAGTTAAACTATGGTGAGTTGTTATATACTGCCAGGCTTACTTTATGCTGTTGGGCCAACAGTTAGTACTGTCGGGCATAAAGTTAGTGCTGCCAGGCAAACTTAGTACTGCTGGGTTACCGTTAGAGAAATAACCGCTAGGGGTCTATTGTGTAATTATAACGATTTCTTCTTCAAGAGGTTTCCTAAACTTCTATAAAAAAAATCGTTTTAATCACACTTTAACTCAACCTATTTCTGCTCATACTCTCTAAATCACAAACCCTAATCGATTTTCGTATCGACCAAACTGAATTCATCAATATGGCTGATCTTGCACTCAATTTTTTTTTTTTTTTTTAATTTTATTTTATACTTTGTTCATCACATTAACATGGTTTTCTATTTGGAAAAGAATGATGGGAATGCAGATTTTCATCAGATATTAGACTTCTTGACTTCGTGTTCGAACGATTTTGCTCTTACGGTAATGTCCAACTATCTATGATTCATATATTGAATAGCTTTTAGGACACTGCATGTCTCAAAACAATCAATTCCAAGAAGTAAATACATGCCAAAGTAAATGGCAAGGCTGTGGTAGTATCAAAATCATCAGTGAGGAGAGATCTTCACTTGAATAGTGAGGATGGTACTACTTGCCTAACAGTTAATGAAATTTTTGAAAACCTTGCACTGATGGGTGTGATAACAGCTTTGACATATTAACTTTTTTCAATAGGTTTCTTTTCTCCTCAGTGGAAGTACCTAATAATACTCATCCTTCATTGATTAAGCTCAAATCTACTTCCATTGGATCAATTTTTACAAATTTCCGGCCTTCTTGCAATTATTTGCTTAGCAAAGGGTCTAAAGTTTAATTTTCTAAATTGATTTTTTGATGGAATGTTACGGAACTTGGATCCAAGAAGTTTTTTTAATGTATCCAAGGTTTTTGCAATTATTCTTGAATATTTAACTTCCAAATTTAGTGATAACTTTTAATGATATTTATGAAACACCAAAGCCTACTAAAGGTTTTTACAAATATGAGGAAGCCAGGAAAAGGATTTTCAGGCAGAGTCACACAATTGTTTCAAAATATGTTGGCTCCTCAATAGTAGTTGGTGAAGGTTCAGAGCAACCCACTGAACCCCAACCCACATCTTCTACTGCTCCTCAAGAAATTTTAACTCAAGTTGCTACTACTACTGCATCACAACCACCAAAAGACCCAAACACATATAGGAGAACCAAAAGAGGTCGGAACACCAAGGTACCTCAGTTTGGTGGTTACCCTAAAAAGGTTGGTGATGAGGCTATCAATGAGGAGATGTTTGATGTGTGGAAAAAAAAAAAAAAAAAAAAAAAAATAAAAAAAAAAAAAAAATAAAAAAAACAAAAAAAAAAAAAAAAAAAAAAAAAAAAAAAAAAAAAAAAAAGAAAAAAAAAAAAAAAAAAAAAAAAAAAAAAAAAAAAAAAAAAAAAAAAAAAAAAAAATGGCTATCACTACTGATGCTAGCTTAGATGCAGCACTCTTGAATAGTAAGGCTTTTAGGGTATACAACATTAGAACCAGGAAAGTAGAAGAAAACTTGCATGTTAGGTTCTTGGAAGATAAGCCTATTATTGCAGGTAGGGATGGCAACGGGTCAGGTTTGGGTCGGGTTTTAGTGAACCCGTACCCGTTTATAATATCCATACCCATACCCGCCCCAATACCCGATTAGTATTATCCACTGGTTTATCGGGTTTCCCCGCGGGTATCGGTTATCCCCAATTAAATCTTGGCTGACAAAATTACGAGTATCACATTAAGAAAAACCATCAAAAAACAAACCAAAACAACCTATAGGAAGGTAAAAAAATGCCTATTAATATGATTCACAATATTAACTTCATCATGTGTTGCAATAGCACACTGATTACTATAGCAAAAACAAACATCCCTCTCAATCTTCGGTGAAAAAGATCAATGCATACTCATTACTATAGCAGAGTGATATGTTGCATCTTTGTTTCAACAAAATTGTACTTTCTTCTTTGTTAAGACCTTTTCTATGTTGGCTATTAGAAGTTAAAAAAATATGCCTAACGGCTGCCTTTAAGAGAAAAAAGAATATGCATAACAAAGAATTGTCATTTATTTTGACTTTCAAGTACATACATGTACTATAATAATGGTATACTACATCTGTACAAGAGCAGACTACTTAGTTCGGCTTTATATAAAATAGCAATAAAGCGGGTGTAGATTCGGGTAAACGGATACGGGTACAGGTAAACAGGCGGGTATATCCGAAACCCATAACCGAACCCGTACCCAGGAAAAAAAGAATGTTTCTACCCGAACCCGTATCTAAACCCGCCAACCCGTCCCCGAACCTGAACCCGAACCCGACCCAACCGGTTCAGGTTTTGGTTTTCCCCATCGGTTTCGGGTGCTTTTGACATCCCTAATTGCAGGTGTTGGACCAAAGTGGCTGTTTGATATTGATGTTCTAACAGAATCAATGAATTATGTGCCAGTGTTGCATGAACAAACTCTAATGATTCTGCAGGTACAAAAGAAAACATTGGTGCAAGTCACTCTAGTAAGGAGATAGGATCTTGCCAAGACTGCATTTTGATGCCACTGTAGAAAGATGGTTCACTATTTGATTCTTCTTCAAAGAATGCTAGCAATGATGAACCACAACCTTCTAATGATACTGGAAGAAGGATGATGATAGTGAAATTGATAATCAAGAGAGGCCTGAGAAAAGTGCTCAAGATGTTAATACTGCTGGGGCAAGTATTAAAATTGCCAGTACAAATGATAATACTGGCAGTCTAAATATTAATACTGGTATTCCAACAGTTAATACTACTCCACTTTAAGATACACATGTTGATTTCTTTGGTGATGAAACAGAAGTGAATATGAGCAACATTACTACCACATATCCAGTTTCCTCTACTCCAAATACAAGAATTCATAAAGATCATTCACTTGCTCAAATGATTGGTGATATACAATCTAGTGTACAGACAAGAAGAATGATAAATGAACAAGGATTTATTAGTGATGTTTATGAAGGGAAAACTCATGAAGACCTTCATAATTGTCTGTTTGCTTGTTTCCTATCTTAGGAAGAGCCTAAGAAGGTAATCCAAGCTTTAAACGATCCAAGCTGGATAGAAGCTATGCAAGAAGAGCTTCTGCAATTCAAATTACAACAAGTTTGGACATTGGTGGATTTACCTTATGGCAAGAGGGCCATTAGAGGAATTGTAATCAGAAACAAGGCAAGGCTGGTTGCACAGGGTTACACTCAAGAAGAAGGAATAGATTATAATGAGTTTTTTGCTCCAGTTGCTAAGATTGAAGCAATTAGACTGTTCTTAGCCTATGCCTCCTTCAAAGGCTTTGTTGTATACCAGATGGATGTGAAGAGTGCATTTCTGTATGGCAAAATTGAAGAAGAAGTATATGTCTGTCAACCTCTAGGGTTTGAAAATCCAGAGTTCCCTGACAAAGTTTATAAGGTAGAAAAGGCATTATATGGTCTACATCAAGCTTCTAGAGCCTGGTATGAGACTTTATCTACCTATCTATTGGACAATGGATTTCAGAGAGGTCAGATTAATAAGACTTTGTTCTTTAAAAAGATCAAAGGTGATATCCTACTAGTTCAAGTATATGTAGATGATATCATTTTGGATCTACTAAGAAAGTTTTATGCACTGAATTTGAAAAGCTAATTCATAAGAAGTTTCAAATGAGTTCAATAGGTGAGCTCACTTTCTTCTTAGGACTTCAAATGAAACAGAAAAATGATGGGATTTTCATTAGCCAAGACAAGTATGTGGAGGAAATTTTTAAGAAGTTTGATTTTTCAACTGTGAAGACAGTAAGTACTCCCATGGAGACCTCCAAGCCATTGCTTAAGCATGCAGAAGCTGAGAATGTGGATGCTCACTTATACAGATCAATGATTGGATCATTGATGTACTTAACAACTTCTAGGCCTGATATAATGTTTGCTTTTTGTGCTTGTACAAGGTTCCAAGTTACTCATAAAGTCTCACATCTTCATGTTGTAAAGTGGATCTTTAGATACTTGAAAGGTCAACCTAAATTGGGCCTTTGGTATCCTAGGGATTCACCATTTGACTTGGAAGCCTTTTCAGATAGTGATTATGCTGGAGCTAGTCTTGACAGGAAATCTACAACAGGAGGTTGTTAATTTCTTGGCAAAAATTTGATTTCATGGCAATGTAAAAAGCAAACAGTGGTTGCCAAATCAACAACTGAAGCTGAGTATGTTGCTGCTGCTAATTGCTGTGGACAGGTGTTATGGATTCAAAATCAAATGCTTGATTATGGGTTCAACTTTATGAACACCAAGATTTACATTGATAATGAAAGTACAATTTGTATTGTGAAAAATCCAATGTTTCACTCTAAAACCAAGCACATAGAGATTAGGCACCATTTCATCAGAGATTCTTATAAGAAGAAGTTGATTCAAGTGATCAAGATTCACACAGACCACAATGTTGCAGATCTTCTCACAAAGGCTTTTGATGTTAGCAGGTTTAACTTTCTGATTGCACGCACTGGATTACTTAATCTTTGAAGTATTGTTTAAGGGGAGGTTAATTAAGATTGGATGAAAGGGAATGTATCATTAAGCAGAAGTGGGTGAAGGGTCAGGAAATCCCACTAAACCCCAACACACATCCACAACTGTATCACTATCTAATCTTGAACCAATCACTGTTCTATCACAATCTTAACTAAAAAAGACTCAAAAACCTAGGAAAGCCAAAACGACTACTGAGATATCTCAGTTTAGTGGACCTATTCCCCTTGTAACTGATTCAGGTAGTGGTCCCAAGTGCCAAGATACCATATTAGGGGGTGCAAAACTCAAACTAGGTTTGAGGCTGCATCTAAACAGTCTAATGATCCACCTCTCTTAAGAGTTAACATACTTGGAAGTGGGGAGGACAACATGAAACTAAAGGAATTGATGAAATTTTGTACCAAACTGTCTGAAAGGGCTCTTGATTTGTGATATAAAAATAGATAGAGTAAATTGGTGAGAAAAAGAATGAGAGATATTGAGAGATTAAAAATAGAAAGAGAACTTGTGAGAATCAAAATTGATGATGGAAATGCTTTTTGGAAAGAAATTGGGGTTAATACTGGTGTCTTAAAGTTAATGCTGCTCAGCTTAAACTTAATGCTGCTAAGCTTAAGTTAATGCTGTTAGGCTTAATTTACTGCTGCCCGTATTAGTTTATGCTGCTAGGCATACACTTACTGCTGTTAGGCATAAGCTAATGCTGCCAGGCATAACTTGCTACTGCTGGGTAAGTTAATAATGTTAGGCTTAACTTAATGTTGCCAGTTCCAGTTAATGCTGTTGAGGGTGATTTCATAAATACTTCGATTAAGGGTTTTAGTCACTCATTCATTCAATTTTACACTTTGTTATCCTCTCTAATCATAAACCCTAACTCCATTTCATCTTTAATCATCAAAACCTATCACAATGTCAACCCTAAAGTTTGCTGAAACTCATAATTATTGATTTTCTGAATACAAGTTTTGTCCAATATGCGTTAACGGTTAATCCCACCATTTATACTACCTATATTGAA
>BQNB010131245.1:0-14202 GCA_026074375.1 Tanacetum coccineum
AAACGGATATGTGTATTTTACACTTATCATTGGACCCGCGGAGTCGAGTGATTCTTGCGGAGGCAAAGTCAAACCCAAGCGAGGCCCAGCATAAGTTTATCCCGTCCTTTACCTCTTCATGTTGTTATTGATTATTTCTTTCGGATATTTCATATTTTGGGAATTGTTGCGAGACCTTCGTTCCTTTATGTCGTTTCGACTTTATTTTGATACAGGTAAGTAGTTGTTTGATGAAGCATCCTTTATGTGTTAAGTTAGAGTGGTTTAAGAGGTGCAATGTGGTATATGTGCTTATATGTGAATTATGATTGATATGGGTAATCTTGGAAGTAAGTACACGTGTGAAAGGAGGCACTTATAATTATGGTGGCCAACATAATTATAAAGGCATCACACACATAGACTTGTGACTCATTTATTTGTGTTTGGTTGTAAGGTGGTATTGTAATATGTTTTTTTATTGATATGTGTGATCATGATAAGGATGGTGGTATGGGTAGAGAATTATTCTCTTACCCAAATTGGAGGATATTTTAAGTTGAGTTGTAGAGATAGTAAGTTTCCCTTCTATCTAGTATTTATGGATACCTAGTATTGCTATTATAGAGGTTGCTCGTTTGCTCGGTTTTTTGTTCGGATTTCTAAAGTCTAAGCTTAGCATCCTTTCATCATACTTTGTTAGTAAGGATACCTGATTTTTCCTATTCGACGTCTCGATGTATATTGGTTGTTCGGAATCTGCTCTTTCGATTATAGGCGCGATTCGTTAGTTCTTTCGTTGTATTGATTACTCGTATGAGTATCAAACGTTTCTTTTAAGCACTAATTGTTCCTAACATATTAGTGTGAATCATTACTCCTTTGGTTGTATATCCCTTAGTTTTCGTAACCCGTTGGTGATGTGTTAGTATCGATGCTTTTAGGTTTGTTTTGTTGATCGTTATTTTGGATAAGACCTTACGTTTTCTTTTGGGTACATAACGTCTTGCATGAGTTTTTTTTTGTACGAGTTCGTTTGATTTTATTTTGAGTATATGGTTCCTGGTATTTTCTTTCGTTTTTAAACAATAGAATTATGTTAGAGTCTGTACAGTGTTTTACGATCCCTTTTGGTATTATGGTGTCCTTTGTTTTAAGTAACTTATTTTACAATTGATGTCTTTCATAAACCCTTTGAAAGGATTGTGTTGGTGGTTTGGAGATAACTGTGTATAATAAAATGTCTTTTGTGGAATAGATTTTATTTTTTTATAAAAAGAAGTTAAAGTGATTCATTTAGTAGTAAGGTACCGATACTCATTTAGATTTAAACCATCTCTAAATATTTTATGACTACCAAGAATAATTTTTCAAAAGATACACCATTTATGATAATTTGATTTATTATTTAAAAATTATTTTTATATTAAATGACTGCTTCATTTTATATTGATTTTTTTAAATACATTATTCTAATTTGGTCTTTTGAGGTAAGCTCCGATAATTGGTATAAAAAATTTCAGTTTTTTGTATTGAGTTTTATTTGGGGTTCTAGTGTCGAGGGATAGACTGGTGTGTTTGATTTACGTTGACGTGGTGTCCATATTCAGGTGGCCACTAGTAGTTTACATTTATTTCATAATGATTACGTTAGGTCATTTGGTTGGGTCGGATTTCCGTATAGACAACGGGCTCGTATTGGATCGAACCTCGTTAGAGTTCCTAGTAACGTGTTTTTTTTTTGTGTTGGGGGGGGTGCTGAGTGTTTGTAGTGAGAGTGTTAGTGAGTTTTTGTTTATATGAGTGTTAGGGTGGTTTGGTGGTGTTGAGTGGTTGGGAGGTGGTGTTTGTGATTGTGTGTGTACAAATGTGTATAAGGGTTGGGGTCGAAGGGGGTGTGGGTTCGTGGTAGAGGGAGAGGGGGGGGAGTGGGTGGTTTAAAGGTTTTTTGTGTCTTTGGTGGGCTGGTAGCGGGTGGTTGGCGGGGGGGGGGGGTGTTGTGGGGGTGGGGGGGGGCGGGCTGAGGGGGAGTGGTGTGACGTGGGGTTGGTGGTAGGGGGGGGGGGGGGTGGCGGGGGGATGGCTGTCGGGGGGAGAGAGGGGGGTCGGGGAATGTGTGGGGTTTGATCGTTGGTGGTTGGGGGTGTGTGCAGGTGGGCAAGGATAGGGTGTTCGTTGGGTGTTGTTTGGTGGGGGGTGTGTGTCTGGTGTGGAGTGTGGTGTGTTTGTGGTTTTTGGGGGTTGTGGGGTAGTTGGGGGGGGGTAGTGTGGGGTGGGGGTGTTTGGGAGGTTGGTGGTGGCTAGGGTGGGGTTGAGGGGTCGTGGGTGGGCTGTAGGTTTGGTGGGCTGGGTTGTTTGGTTGGTGGAGCGGTGTGGGTTGAGTGTGTGTGTTGAAGGTGGGTGCGAGGTGGGGGGGTGCGGAGGAGGGTTGTAGGCGGAGGGCTGGGGGCGGGTGAGTTGGGGGGGGGGGGAGGGGAGGGGGGGGTGGTTGTTCGGGGGGAGGGGGTTCTTTGGGGGGTGGGGTGGTGTGTTGGTTTGGCTCGGTGGGGGGAGGTCCCCCGACCCCCCCCCCCTCCGATCCTCCCCCCCCCCCCGCTCCACCCCCCCCTGGTTGGTCGGGGTGGTGGTGTGTGGGTGTGGTTGGGGGGTGGTGAGGAGGGGGGTGGTTGGTTTGGGTGGTGGGTGGTGTTGGTAGCCAGGGTGGTGGGTGGGTGGTGATATTTGGGGTGGGTGTGGGTGAAGGGTGGAGGCGGTGAGTGGGGGTTGGGGGGTTGGGGGGGTGGGTGTGTGTGGTTGGTTGGGTGTGGGTGTGGTGTGTGAAGGGTAGTGGGGGGTGGGGCTGTTGGGTGGGTGTTGTGGCGGTGTTGGAGGGTGGGGAACGGGGGTGGAGGGGTTGTTGGGTGGGTGGTGTGTTTAGTTGGGGTGGAGAGGTCGGTAGGGACGGGGTGCGTTGGGGTTGGGGTTTGTTTGGATTTGGCTGTTGCGTGGTGCGTGGGGGGTATCGGGGTTGGCGGGTGGGTGGGGGGGTGCTGCGTTGTTTTGGGTGGGGTGTGGGCCGTTGGAAGATGGGGGGTGTTGGTGTGTGGGGTATGCCGGATTGGGTGGAGAGTCGTGTGGTGGGTGCGTGTGTTGGGGGTCTTGGGTTGGTGGGTGTGTTGGTCGGGGGAGGGTTGGGGGGGGGTGAGGTGAGTGGGGGGTGTGGAGAGGGGAGGGTGTGGATGGGGGTGGTGCGGGGTTGGTTGGGTGGTTGGGGTGGTCGGGGGGGGGTTTGGAGGGGGGTGTTGTGGGGTGGGGGTGGGGTTGGTGTATTGTGGGGGGTAGCTTGGGTTGGGGCGGCAGGGGTTTGTGAGTATTTGGGGGGTGAGGGGGGAGGGTAGGAGGGGTCGTTGGGGAGTAGGTGTGGGTTTGGGTGGTGTTGGGGTTTGTGTGGGGATGGGAGGGGGGGGGTGTAGTTCGTAGGTGGTGTGGGGTGGGGATGTGGGGGGGGGTGGGTGTGGGGGGGTGGGGTGTTGGGGTGTGGTGGGCCGGGTTTCGATGGTGGGTGGGTTGGGTATTTGGACGGGTTGATGAGGGTGTGAGGTGGGTGGGGGTGTTTGGTGTTGTTTTGTGTATTGGCGGGGGGGCCGGTTGGTGGGGGTTACGTTTAGTGAGTGGGCCGGTTTGGGTGGGTGGGTGGTGGGGTGAGGGTGGGTTGTGTGTTGGTGTGGTGATGGTTTGTCTAAGTCAGCGTCGTGGGGGGTGGCGGGGTGGTCAGGTGGGGGTGGGAGTGGGTGAGGTGTTGGGTGGGGCGGCGTTGCGGGGGGGGGTTGTATGCGGAAGTTCAAGGCGTTTGGTGTGGGTTGGAGAGTAGCGTGTATGGGACGGGTGGAGGTTTGGGTGTGGGGGGGGGGGGGGGGGTGGGGGTTGGGTGGGTGGGTAATGAGGGTGGAGTGGGGTGGGTGGGGTCGGTTGTGTGTGGGGTGGTGTTTGGGGGGGTTAGCGGGTGGTGTCGTGGTGGGGCGAGGGGGTGGGTTGGCGTTGTGGTGGGGGGAGTGTTAGTCGCGTTAGGGGGGGGGGTGTTTTGTGGGGGATGTTGGGGTTGGGGGTTGGTGGGATGGGTGTTGGGGCGGTTTGCGCGGTGGTGTGGGTGGCGTGGTGGTGGTGTGGTGGTGTGGGGGTGGGCGGTTGTGTGGTGGGGGGTGGAGGTGGGGGGGGGGGGGGGGGGGGCGGGGGGGTTTTTTGTTTCGGAGGGTGTGGGGGGTTTGAAGTGTGGTGGGTTGCTCGTGGCGGTGGGTCCGTTTGGTGTGTGAGGGGTAGCTCAGCGGGGGGGGGGTGGTGGGGGTTGTGTGAGAGTGGGTGGTGTTAGGGCGGGTGGTAGGATGTGGGGTGTTGTTTGGGGGGGGTTGGGCTGGGGGGTTTGGAGTTGGGGGTTGTTGGGGGTGGGAGGGGCTGTCGGGGGGAGGAGATGGGGGGGTGGGGTGGTGTGGGGGGGTTGGGTGGTGGATGGCGGTTCTGGGGGGGGGTTGCTTGGGATAGTTGTTGTGGGTGGGTTAGGGGGGTGGAATGTGGGTTGGGTTGTCGGGGGTCTGGGGGGGTGTTATGTGGGAGGGTTGGTGGGAGCTAGTTTTGGGTTGGGGGTGTGTGTGTGGTGGTTGGCGGGGGTCTTGGGGAAGGTGGGGTCGGGGAGTTGGGGCTATGGCATAGTTTTTGTTGGTGGTTTGCGGGTGGGGGGGGTTGGAGTGGTGGTTGTGGGGGGGGATGTGGGTTTGGTGTTGTTTGAGGGGTGGGCTTTGCGTTGAGCCTGGGGAGCGGGTTGGTGTTTGGGGGGGGGGGTGGGGTGGGGGAGGTTGAGACCATTGGTGTGTTGTGTTTGGGGCGAGGTAGGGTTGCCTGTGGGGGAGGTCGCTAGTGGGGGTTGTGAAGTTGGCTGTGATGTTTAGTTTGGGTTGGTGTGAGGGAGCGAGGTGTGGGTGTTTTGGGGTTGTGGGTAGGGGTTGTCGTGGGGTGGGAGTGGAATGGTTGGGGGGTGGGTGGGGTGGTAGTGTGGGGGGGGTTGGGGTGGGTGGTGGAGGGAGGTGGGGGGGGGTGGGTCTTCGGGTGGGCTAGTGGTGTAGGCGTGTGGAGATAGGGCTTTATGGTGGGGGGTGGGGGGGCGGGGTGGTGTGGCGGGGCGAGGTTGTGGGGGTGGTGGTGGGTGGGTGAGCGGCTTACGTTGGGGAGTTGGTGCGAGGGGGGTGGTTGGGTGTGGGCTGGGGAGGTGGGGGGTTGATAGGTTTGTTTGGTGAGGGGGATGGAGTGCGTTTGGGTAGGGTGGATTGGGGTGTGGTGTGGAGGGTATTGGGTGAGGGGGTGTGAGGGGGTTCGTTTGGGGGTGTTGGGGGTTGTTTTGTGGGGAGGGATTGAGTAGGTGGATTGGGGGATGAGAGTGAGGAAGGATGGGGGGTGACTGGGCGAGTTCGTGTGGCGGGGGGTGTGGGTTTCGGTGGGGTGAAGTTTGGGGGGAGGTGGGTAAGGGGGGGTAGGTGGGGGTTAGGGTGGGTAGCGGGTTGCGGGGTGGCGGGTGGGTGGTGGTCGCTTGGGGGCGTGGGTTAGGTAGGGAGGTTGTGTGGGTGGGGGGGTGGATCGGGGGTGCGGTAGGTGGGGGGTGGGTTTTCTTGGTGGGGGCTTGGGGGGGGGTGGGGTGAGGGGGGGTGGTGGTTGTTTTTTGAGAGGGGGTTGGTGTGTTTGCGGGGGAGGGGTGGGGGGTTGGGGGTGGGGGTGAATGTTTGGTGGTTGGGTGGTGGGTGGGGGTTGGGTGGGTTGGGAGGTTGTTGTGGGGGTGGGGCGAGTTGTGGGGGGTGGGGGGGGGGATGGGTGTAGGGTGTGGTTGGGTTGCGCGTGTGAGCAGTTGTATGTATGGGTGTTGGAGTGGTTTGTGGCATTTTGTTGGTTGTGGGGGTGTGTGGGGGGTTAGCGGCCGCGACGGGGCAGGGGAGGGTGGAGGGGGGTGTGAGTGGGGGTGTTGCGTGTGTGTGAGCGAGGTCCACTGGTTGGGTGGGGGTGTGGGGGGGTTAGGAGGTGTTAGGGGTGGGGTGGGTTGGTGGGGTTTATGTGGGTTCTGGTTGGGGGGGGGGGGTTGGAGGTGGTTGGGTGCGAGGTTGTGGGGAAAGGGGGTGTCCGTGGTGGGGGTTATGGGGTGGCTCCGGGGGGTTTGGTGGGGTGGGAAGGTTGGATGGATGGGGATGGTGGGTGGTGGGTGGGGGGGGTGTGGGGGGGGTGGTAGATGTGGTGTGTGGGTGTAGGGGGGGGGGTGGTGGGCGTGGACGGGAGGGGGGGGGTTGGTGTGGGGGTTGGAGGGTGTGGGGGTTGGGGGGTCTATTGCTGGGTATGTGGGGGTGGCGGTTGTGTTGCGGGGGGGTTGTGGGGGAGGTTTGTGTTGGTCGGTGTGGGGTTTTTGTGTTTGGAGGTGGTGGTGGGTGGGGGGCGAGTATGTTGGGAGTGTTCGTGATTGGTTGGCTGGAGTTGGGAGTGGGGTCGGGGGGGGGGTGGTCGGTTTGAGATGGGGGGGGAGCAATGAGTAATGGGGGGGTTGGGTGGGGGGTGGGGGGGGGTTGAGGGGTGGTGGGATCTGTTGGGGAGACGCGCATGTGGGCGTAGAAGTGGTTTGTAGGGCTGGTTGGGGGGTCTGTGGGGTGCGGTTCGGTGGGAGGTTGCGTTAGGTTGTGAGGTGCGGGGGGTGTTGTGGGGGGGAGGGGTGTGGGGACGGGGTGGAGGGGGGTCGGGAGATTCGGGGGGGTTGAGGGGTTGGGGGTCGGGAGGGGGGGAAGTGGGGGGTGGGGAGTGGTGTGGCGGGGGGTGGGTGGTGGGTAGTGTGGTGGGGTGAGGGGGGATAGCGTGGGGGGGTGGAGGTGTGTTGGGTGTGATGTTGTTAGGGGTGGTTGCTTGGTGTTGGGGGGGGGGGGGGGGAGGGGTGGTTGGTGGGGGTGGTTGTTGTGGTTTCAAGTGGGCCGGGTAGTGGTTGGTGGGTGGGGAGAGAGAGGTGGGCGGTTTGTTCGTGGGGTGGGAGAGGGGGGGTTGGGGGTGGTGGGCAGTGTGGGTGGGTACGTGCTTAGGGATTGTTGGGTGGTTGGTTGGGTCGGTGGGGGTTTGTGTTTGGGGGTGGTTAGGTGGGGGCTTGTGAGTTGTTGTTGGGTATCGGTGTAAGGGGTTGAGGGGGGGAGGGGGGGTTGGGAGGGGCGGGGTTGTTGGGTTGTGTGGTGGGGTGGGGGGTTGGTTGGTGTGGGGGGGGTGGTTGACGTGGGGGGTTCCGGGGGCTGGTTGTTTGGGTTTGTGGGGGTGGTGGGTGTGTGTGGGGGAGGGTTGAGGGGGGAGGGGGGGCGTGAGGAGTGAGGGGTGTGGGGGTGCGGGGTGCGTGGGGAGGGGGTGTGGGTGTGCAGTGTGGTCGCGGTGGGTGTTGAGTGGGTGTGGTGTGTGTGGCGGGGTTTGGGCGTGGGGTGGGTGGTGGGGGTGGTGGGGGGGGGGGTTAGGTTGCGGGGTTAGTGTCGTGAGACGGTGGTGTGGCGGGGGGGGCGTGTGGGATTCTTGGGGGTATGTTGGGTGGGGGGCGGTTGGGCGGGGGGTGTGCGGTGGGGTTGTTTAGGGGGCGGGGGGGGGGTTGGGGGAGTCGGGGTGTTTGTTTGGGTTTGGTTGGTGGTGCGTTTGAAGGGGGGTAGGTGGTGGGTGGGAGTCGTTGTTGGGTGGGGGGGGTATGGTTGGGGTGGGGCGTTGGGGGGTGGCTGGGGGGGGGGTTGACTGTGCTGTATGGTTGATTGTCTGGAGGGATGGTGGGTGAGGGGTTGTTTGTGGGGGTGCGGGGGGGGTTGGGAAGTAGGGGCTGTATGGGGGATGGGTCGGGGGGGTTGGAGGGGGTTGTTTGGGGGGGGGTTGTGGGGGTTGGAGTGTGTGTGGCTTTGGAGATTGGGGGGCGGGTAGTGAAGTGTGGTGTGTGACGTTCATGGGGGGTTGGTGTGTGTGTTGGATGTAGAGGGTGCGTAGGGGGGTTGTTGGTTTGGTGTGAGGTGGGGGGTTGGTGTGGGTGGGGTGGCGTGTGTGGGGGGGGGTTGGGGCGTGTTGGGAGGGGGTGGTTGTTGGTTGGGGTGGGGTTTGACGGTGGTGGTTGTGGTCGGTGTGGTGGTGCGGGTGGGTGTGTGGTGTTTTTGGGGGGGATTGTGTGGTTTGGATGGGGTCGGGGGAGTGTTGAGGGGGGTAGCGTTTGTCGGAGGTGCGGTGTGGTTGAGGTGGGTTGTGGGGGGGGAGTTGTGTATGGGGTGTGTGTGGGGGGTGGGTTAGGGTAGTTTAGGTTGGGGGGAGTTAGGGGGGGTGTGTTGGGTGGTCGTGGGAGGGTTCGGCGAGGGTGGGGTGGTGGGGCTTTTTGGGGGAGTTTGACGTGTGGTGTTGGAGGGGGGTTTGGGATGGTTTTTTAGTGGTGAGCGGAATGTGGGTGTGTGGGGGGGGGGGGGCGGGGGGATGGGGGTTGGGGAGGGGGTGGAGGGGTGGGTTGGGGGGGGCGTAGTGGGGGTGTCGGGGGCGTGGGGTGGGCGGTCGATGGGGGGTTGGTGTGGAGGGGTCTGGGTGGCTTTAGTAGGGGCGTGGGGTTGTTGGTGTTTTGTAGTGTGGGGGGTGGGGAGGGGTTGGAGGGGGGGGGGGGTCGGGTGGTTGGTGGGTGGGTTTGTGTTTGGTGGGTGGGTGGGTTTGGGTGTCCGGGGCTGTGGTTTGGGGGTGTGTGGGGTGCGGTTTGGGGTTGGGATGTTGGGGGTTGGTGTGGGGGGGTGGGGTGGGGGGTGTGGGGTGGGTTTTGTGGGGGTGGTTGGGGTCTGATGGTACGACTGGGGGTGGGTGAGTTTGGTGGTGGGTTGGGGATGTGTGTCGTGTTTGGGTGGTTGTGGTGGGGGGTTTGGTTGAGGCGGGGGGTGCGGGTGTTGAGGGGGGGGGGGGTGTGGGGTGGGTGTATTGAGGGGAGGACTGTGTGTTTGCTGGGGGTGGGTGGTGGTCGGGCTGGAGGGGGGGCAATGTGGGGGGGGGTTGTGGGGGGTGGGGGGATGGGCGGGGTTGGACGGACTATGGATTTGGGGGGGGGGTGTGGTTGGAGGTGGTGTGGTGGGGGCGGGGTGGCGGTGTTGGGGTTGGGTGTCGAAGGTGTGGGTGGGGGGGGGGCATGGTGGTGTTCGTGGTGGTGTCGGGGGTTCTGCGTTTTTGTTGGGGTGGCGTCCGGTTGCGGGGGGGTGGTGGGGGGGAGGGAGGGTTAGGCTGTGTTGGTCGCGGGTGGTTGGCTTGGTGGGGTGGGGGGTGGGGGTGGGGAGGTGGGTGTTGGGTTGGGGGTCGTGTGATGGGGAGGGGTTAGGGGGGTTCATGTTAGGTGTGGGGTTGGTGCAATGGGGGAGGGGGGTGTGGGTGGGGGGAGGCGTGAGAGGTGTCGTGTGGGGGGTTGGGGGGTTGGGGCGGTATTGGGTGGAGGTGTGTGGGATTCGGGTGTTACATGGGGGGGAGGGGGGGGGGTGGGTGTGTGGTGCGGTGTGTGTGGTAAGGGGGTGATGTGCAGGTGGGGGGGGGGGGGGGTCTGGGTGGGTGTTTGAGGAAGGGGGGGGGGGTATTGGGTGTGGGGGTTGGCGGGGTTGGGTGTGAGGGTTGTGTGTTGTGAGTGGGGTTGGGGTGGTGGTGTGTGGGTGGTGGGGGAGTGAGGGTGGGGGTTGGTTGTGTGGGTACGGGTGCCAAGATTGGTGGTGGGTTTGTTGGGGGTGTGTTGGGGCAGGGGGGGGGGTTGAGTGGTGTGGTGGTGTGGGTCGGGGGGGCGTGTTTTGGGGTGTTGGTGAGTGTTGTTGGGAAGGTGGGGGGTGCAGTCGTGGGGGTGGGGGTGAGGGGTGGGGGGTTCCAGAGGGCTGTGGCGGGGTGGGGGGAGGAGAGCGGGGGGTGGGGGGGGGGAGCGTGGATTGGGGTTGGGAGGCTGGGGTGCGCGCGGTGGTTTTGGTGGGTGGGGTGGTGGTGAGGTAGTGTTTGAGGCGG
Organism: Tanacetum coccineum; assembly: GCA_026074375.1. Lineage (NCBI taxonomy): Eukaryota > Viridiplantae > Streptophyta > Magnoliopsida > Asterales > Asteraceae > Tanacetum > Tanacetum coccineum. Next base: position 9,976 of record BQNB010131245.1, read on the forward strand.
TGGTGGGTTGGGGGTAGGTTGCGGCCAGGTGGACAGGGTTGGGGGAGTGGGTGTTTGCGCGAGGGTGAGGTGGGGGAGGTGGGGTGGGGGTCGGGGGGGGGCGAGGGGTGTGGATTGGGTGGTGGGTGTGGGTGGGGTCGGGGTGGTGCGAGTTGTGGGTGGGGGTGTGTGGGGGTGGGAGCTTTGGGGTTGTGGGCTGTGGGGCTGTTATGTTTTTGGGCGTTGTGGTATTTGGGGGTGGCTGGGGTTTGGTGTGGGATGAGGGGGTTCGCGGGAGAGGGTACGAAGGGGTGGACGCTGGGGGTGGCGTGTGGGGTTGGGGGGGAGGGTGTGGTGTGGAGGTGCGTTGGTGGGGTTTGCGTGTGGTTTTGAGGGTGTGGAGGGGTGGGGTGGGGGTTGCTGTCGGGTAGGTAGTTGGTTGCTGTGTTGTGGGTGTTTGGTTGGTTGTGGGGTTGTGAGGGGGTGTGGCGCGCGCGGGTTGTTGTGTTGGGTGGCGGGGTTGGGGGTTTGGAGGGTAGTGTTTGCGGTGTTGCTGGGTGGAGTGGTTGTGGGTGTGTGAGGGGGCGGGGGGTTGTGAAGTGGTGAGGGATTGTGGGTTAGTCTGGGGGGGTTTGCGGTGTGGGGTGGTGCGGTGGTGGTGGGTTGAGGCGGGTGGTTTCGGTTGCGTTGGGAGGGGCTGTGTGGGGTTTGGAGGTTGGGGTTAGATTAGAGGGGGTGCTGGCGCGCGCTCGCGAAGTGTGGGGGTTGGGGGTGATGTGAGGGGGGGGTGGGTGGGGGTGGGTAGGGGGGAGGGCGGGGGTCGAGGTGTTACGAGGTGGGGGTGAGTTTGGAGTGAGGCAGGTGGAGGTTCGGGTTGGTGGGGGAGCTGGTGGAGGAAGGCAGGGGGTTGTGTGTTGTTTGTGGGTATTGGGCGGTTGGGGAGGGGGGGGGGATCGGTGGTTCTGTCGGATCGTTAGGGGTGGTTTGGTGGATTGCGGATGGGGTAGCAGGGGTGGTTGGAGGGGGGGGGGGTGTGGGTGACGATGGGGGGAAGAGGTTGGTGGTGGGTGGGCGGGCAGGGGTGTGTGGTGGTTTGGGGGGTGTGAGGCGGGTTTGGGGGGGTTTATGTTGTTGGATCGGGTTTGGGTACGTTCGTTTGGGAGGGGGGGTGTGGGTGAGGGTGGGGTGGGTTTGTGGGTTTGGGTGGTGGTCGGGTGGGAGGGTTGTGTTGGGGGGGGGGTTGCGCGTGGGCGTGGTGGCGTTTGTGGTGGGTCGGGGGGGGTTGGTGGTTGGGCGGGGCGTTGGGGGTTGGTGGGGTGTTCGGGGGTGGTGGTGTGTTGGTTTGGTTTGGTGTTGGGGGGGGGGTGTGGTGGGGTGTGGTCGGTGGCGGGGGGGGGGGGTTGTGGTGGGTGGTTTGGGGGGAGGTGGGCTGGGGTGGGGGGGGGGGGGGGGCTGGGTGTGGGGGGGGGTGGTTGTGTGGTGTGGGCGGGGTGGGTGGGGGGAGGGATGTTGGTCGGGCAGCAGTGGATTGTGTGTTGTAGGTCTGAGGGGGTGGGGGGTGGGGGTCGGGGGTGGGGGGTGGGCGGGGGGATGGTGTGGGGGTGAGGCTGTTGTGGTTTGGGGGGTAGAGTTGTGTGGTGATGGGTGGGTGGTGGCGGGGGGTGGTTGGGTGATTGTGGGGGTGGGTGTGGGTGGGGTTGCGGGGTGGGGGGGGGTGGTTGGGTGTGGTGTGGGGGTGTGGGGGGGTAGTTGGGGGGGGGTAGATGGGTGGGTGGGTGTGTGGGGTTTTGTGGGTTTGGGGTGGTGGGGGGGTGGTGGGTGGTGTGTGATTTTAGTGGTGGGGGGTGGTGGTGTGTGTTGGTGGTCGGTGGTGGGTGTGGGTGGGAGTGGGGGGGATGGGAGGTGGGCGGAGGGTCGGATTGTTTGGGGTGTCTTGGGGGGGGCGGTGGTGGGGGGGCGGCGGGGCCCCGACGCGGCTGGGATTTCGCCCCCCGCTCGTGGTGGGGGGGTCGCGGATGGTGGTCGGGTTGTGTGAGGGGGTGGTGGGGTCGGGTGCGCCCGTCCTGGCCTGGTTGGTTGATCCGGTACGCTGTCGGGCCCTGTCGGGTGGGTTGCGGGCGTTAAGCCCCGGGGGGCACCGTTGTCGGTTGAGTTTGCCCCCGTGTCCCCCCCCCCCCCCGTGTTGGTTGGGGCGTGCGAGGGGTGCGGTGGGGCCGATGGTTTTTGGGGTTTGTTGGTGAGGGGGTAGTGGGGTTGATTGGGGTTGGGTGTGGGGGGTTGGAGGTTGGGTTTTGGTGTTGGGCGATGTATGGGGCGCGATGGGTTGCGTGTAGGGGGGTGGTGGGTCTGGGAGGGATGGGCCCCATGTCAGGGAAGGGTATGGTGGTGAGTGTTAGGGGCCGCGTTTGCTGTGTGTGAAGGGGCGTAGAGCGTCTGGTGCCGGGGGGGAATGGGCTTGCATCTGCTGCTGGGTGGTAGTTTTTGGTGGGGGGTGGCGCGCGCCGCGCACGGTGGGGTTGTTGGGTGCGATCTGGTGTGGCTGGGGTGTCGTGGGGTGGTTTGTTGTTGGGATTTTGTTGTGGTGCGGGAGTTGTCGCTGGGGGGAAGGGGTTGAGGTGGAGTTGGGGGGTGAGGATGTGGGGTTGTGGGCGTTTGGGTTGGGGGGTGGTTGGCGCCTCATTGGCCCCAGCTCGGTGGTGTTTGTGTTGGAGGGTGGTAAGCAGGTGCTGGTGGGGGGGGGGTTGTAGGTGGGTGTGGGGTTGGGTGTAGGGGGGGTGTGTGCTAGGTTAGGTTTGGTTTGGGGTGGGGTCTATATTGGTTATGGGTTGTTTAGTGTGGTGGGGGTAGGGCGTGATGGGGGGCGCATGGGGCGGGTGTGATACGGGGGCGAGGGGCCCCCGGGCTGTTGTGGGTGGCGGGGGTGGAGGGTTTGGTGTGAGCGCATGGAGGGGTGTTGGGGGTGGGTTCTGGGTTGTGGGGGAGGTGGTGGGGATTGTGGGTGGGTGGCGGCGTGTGTGGGAGTCGCGCCTCCCGCGAGGCGCTCCCCGTGTCGGTTATTTGGTGGCGAGGCGCGCGTGATTTTATTTTGAGTATATGGTTTCTGGCATTTTCTTCCGTTTTCAAACAATAGAATTGTGTTAGAGTCTGTACGGTGTTTTACGATCTCTTTTGGTATTATGGTGTCCTTTCTTTGAATAACATATTTTATGATTGATATCTAATTATAAAAACCCTTTGGAAGTATTGTGTTGGTTTTTGGAGAAAACTGTGTATAACATGATCTTTGTAAATAGATTTTATTTTATTATAAAAAGCAAGTTTAAAGTGATTTATAGTAGTAATGTACAATACACCATTAGATAACCATCTCTAGATTTTTTTGTGACAACCAGAATGAATTTTTTTTAAAAAGATTACATTTAAGACAATTTTATTATTATTTAAAATGATTTTTATACTTAAAGTGACTTTCTTAATTTAAATTGATTTTTATAAAAACATTATTTATTTTGACCTTTCGAGTAAAGTCGATAATTGGTATAAGAATTTCTGTCTTTCGTATTGATTTTTTTTGTGTTCATTTGTCGTGGTACGCCTGTTGATTTTCTTTCGGTTGCGCTTTCACTCGGTGCATATACGTATCTTTTCTTTCAAAGGATTCTTATGTCATTTGATCCACGTCTATTTGCATATGTGGAATCTCCTATATGCATTCTAGCCTTTGACTTGATATTCGTTTGTTATCCTATTCGATTGTTTGTAACCCTTGGAGTTCGTTGATACCGTTGAGTCGTGGAAGCTTTGAGTTGATTGTGGGAATGGACTGGTTGTCCAAGAGGAAGTGTGTGATAGTATGTTATGAGAAGGTGGTTAGAATACCGTTGGAAGGTGATGAGATATTTCGAGTTCATGGGGAACGTACTTTGGGAGCCGCCAAAGCCCTAATGAACGCTAAGGTAGATGAACCTATGATAAGTGATATTTGCGTCGTACGATATTTTATTTATGTGTTTTGAGAAGCTTTGTCGATGACCACCGCAGCGACAAGTTGAGTTCCGTATAGCCTTAGTTCCTGGAGCGACGCCGGTCGCGACGTCTCTATATCGCCTAGTGCCCTTAGAAATGCAAGAATTGTCTGAACAACGTTGAGAGTTACAAGACAAGGGTTTCATACGACCTAGTCATTTTCTGGAGGAGCACTTGTGTTATTCATGAAGAAGAAGGATGGTTCTTTTCTCATGTGTATTG
>BQNB010131246.1:0-18811 GCA_026074375.1 Tanacetum coccineum
AGATTCTGATGAAGACAATGCTAAGAAACAAAAACTAGAGGATGATGCTGATAAGAAAGAGCTTAGAGATAGTATGGATGTAGTTTCAAGGAATGATATTACTATTGATACTGAGTCTCTTGCTACTAAATACCCAATAGTTGACTGGAAGATACATGTTTTGACAGAAAATATGGTGTATTATCAAATCATCAGAGGAGATGGAAGTTTTAAAAATTACAAAATATTCAGTGAAATGCTTAATGATTTTGATAGGCAAGATGTGCTGGATCTACACAGACTGGTACAAGAAAGGTATGATAAAACAAGTCCTGAAGGATATGACTTGTTACTTTGGGGAGATCTAAAGATCTTATTTGAGCCTAATAAAGAAGATGAAATATGGAAGAATCAATAGGATTACAACTTGATAAGCTGGAGATTATTTGACTCATGTGGAATTCATATGTTGCTGATGCATACTGGAATTGATATTCACATGATGATAGAGAAGAAATATCCTCTTACTTAAGAAATGCTTTCAAGGATGTTAAGTAGAAGACTAGAGGTTAATCAAGAAAGTGAAATGGCATTTGAACTTCTCAGGTTTATAAGGTCTCGACTTCAGCAGTAGAAGAATGTTTTGAAGAATCCTCTCAGAAAGGTTTAATTCAAGAAACTTGATGATTTGGAGGTAAATCACAAGTTTAGGGGAGGATTGTTGGGAATTAAATGTCTACACACTTAGTCCTGCCAAGCTAATACTGCTCAAGATATAACTAACAGTACTAACCAGTTAGTACTACCAGAAGACAGTTAGTACTGCCAGTACTAAACTTAATACTGCTAGAGGATTTTGTACTATTGCATGAAGATTACAACTGTTTAAGAGATAAAAGCGTGTTTTGTGATATGTATAAAATGATTCAATGTATATCCTATATAATTAGAAGATATGTTGATATCTTATAGAAGTTTAGAAGATTTGTAGTTATCTTGTAAAGGACTCCTTGGTGTATAAAAGGAGATCCTAGGTTATGGTTTAGTAACACATCAATCAGTCTTTCTTTGTAGCTTCAAGGTTGTAAACCCTAGTACTAGACAGAGTACTCGTATTATTCATCATAATAATATTGAAGCTTTTTGGTTATATTCATTGTTCATTCATTCTACTGCATCATAGTTTACTATTACATTGATATTCTTCTAAGTACTAAAGAGTAGATTCTGCATACTCTTAGTATCAACAAAGTTTCTAGCATAGTTGTCTTGAATCTATTCAATACAACTAACCCTTTTACAAGGTTTGCAAGATCTAGTTGGGATCAACAATTTTTCTAATTTTTTCTATTTTTTTGCTAACACTATACTACGAAACTCGGTGTAATTTCACCATCTTCATGATCATAATAATTCCGGATAATTCCTTCGATAATTCCTTCATTCTTTGGACGTACCATTAACTGCGATGGTAGTAAAAATACATGAGTTTTGACTACTTTATACATTCCTATTTGCGATGTGCAAATTTCTTCCAACCGAACCAAAATTAACACAAGACTCGGGAAATACAAGCTTTACACTTTAAGCAACTAGCAACTGTAAAATAAACTTAATCTAACAGGGTAGGCTAAGGTGTAACGAAACAAACAATTGGTGTATTTCCTAAAGGATTGGCTCTACGGGTTGTTCTAGGAGTATCTTACTCTTAAAGTGAGAGTATACAAAGGGTTTATACAAGGGTTAACTAACCGGTGTAGTTAGTTAATAAGAAACATGTAAAGGCGTTTTGGGTGTTATCCTAAAAATTTACCAATTTAAACAAGTTACTCCATCTAAATCCATAGTACTCATCACTGCGGTCTCGAGTGATATACCAAGCCAAGTTCTAAAGTCGACAACATCACCGGCACACTCATATTTTTATGGAATTTGGGTAAACATTTAGAAACGAATAGGTTAAATCCTCACAATATCTAACAAGGGTTATTGTGTGCAGGTTATGTATCAAGTAATTTCACAAAAGTATGCTTTAAAAAATTAATTTGAGCATAATTTAAGCATTTTAGTATGAAAATAGGACAAGTAAACATTCTAATTCCATCCCCCCAGTTGAATTTTACAATGTCCTCGTTGTATAGATAAAACATTAAATACTGGAATTAAAAAGAATTAGAATGAGAAACTCCCCTGATATTTGCTCGGTAGATTCTCCATGTAGGTTATTAGCAAGAATTCATGTTGAACAGCTGCCTTAAAGTTTCAAGACTCCAACACTTCAAGATCTCCATATTTGTAAATTCTCCACCAATATTCATCGATATTTCTTTCACTGAGGTCTTGTGCAGACAATATGAAAAATGTGCATTCCTATTTTTAGTACTTGCGGTTAATTTAAACTAAACTAAACAAACTAAATACGGGCTAGTCTGGTGAATACACCGTATCATGTGCATGAATACGCCGTATTGCCAGAATTGACAATAATGTTTTTAAAGTGCATAAAAAGTAAAGACTGATAACGTCCAGACAATCAATACGCCGTATGGTATGGAGCGGATACGCCGTATTATGTCGGGAAGACAGACTCAATAAAATTAAATAACATTCCAAGTTGTCTCCCGGGAAGCACTTTTGTTTACAGTGAAGTCTTTAAGTTAGACTTTTCTTCAGCTTTTCTTTACTATTCCATCTCATGCAAGCTAATGTGCCCGTGTGTGAGCCATTCTTTCGTCTTCGCATCTCGAATTGGGTCCTAAGTTCAAGACTCCTTTGTAGAACCCCTTAAGCTTTTGGTATGGATGTGAGATTTCATTATTCTTATCTTCATCACTTACCTTCAGTAATGGTGGGATCTTGTTGCATTGCTCATTAGTGTGGTGTTTAAACTGTGATCGCACTATTTGGTAAGTTACACTTTCGTTACCATTGTAAATGGTAATCATCCCTTTGAACCGTCTTGCTTTAATTCCAACTTATCTTAAAAATTGTTTGCAAAAAATAACATCGCCCATTCCTTTATCACGATAAGCATCCATATTTTCTAAAACTGTAAAATTTGTCACAACATAAAAGGTTCCAACAAAAATAGGCACATTCATTATGGCTCCTACAACATTATTCTCTTTGTATACCATCTTATCTTTAATTATAGAATTATAAAACATTTTGGACATCATATTGACATACAATAATGGGAATCAATTATGAAAACTAAGATTCTGATTATGTTTCAGATGATCGATACGTCGTATTTAGTTGAAGTGAATACACCGTATTAATCTTTTGAGTGAATATGTTGTATTGCTAGAAAGTTAGATACGCTTTATCCGATGGTAGTGGATACGCTGTATCGAGTTATCGACTAGAACAGTGTATTAGGAAGACAATTAAATTAAACACACAAATATACAAGCAAACAATTAAACTAACAAATATACAAAAATATACATAATATACAAGAATATACACTAATCTAATTAACACTACTCCTAAGGGTTGGATCTAATCTAATAACCAAAACATAAAATAAAAATCAAGATTAATTTTCACTTCTCGGCAACGGCGCCAAAAACTTGATGTGTCGTTGTGTGGTGTATATTTTTATGATTTAAGTTTTAAATTTATATTTTGCCGACTTAACCAAAAACAACACTTTAACGGGCAGTGTACCCGGTCGGTGGTAGATTCATGGTAAGTAGGGTGTCGAACACTTGAAGCGAGGTTAAATCTCTCAATTTATTAATATTTTGGTTTTCTAATCTAAGTTAATTCTAATCTAAGTTAAACCTATGATAATCCTATGTTAGTTCGAATCCTAATTCTAACAGGTAAAGGGGGTTTTCAGCCTGAGAGACTGGCATGGGTTTGGTGGTGACTACAATCAATGCAAGACACTTTAACCCACGCAAGCAAATTAACAAAATATAAAAGAGCGATCAAGCCTTATAATAGAAAACTGCATTATCCATCATTAATCTAATTAGAAGTTGGTTTGTTTATTCGGTGCAATGATTACTTATCTCGAGGTGGCATATCATTCTTAGACTTAGGTGGGACTTCATCTTAAGACCAATTAAAGCATCCACATAAAGCATCCTTATTTGCTTATTATAATCTATCTTAGGGATTAAAGCAATGGTGATCTTATTAAACCCTAGCTCATAGAGATTTTACCCACTTACTGCTTAATCGCAATTTATACTCTAGTAGTCTACTTGTCCAACTATCCAATGGAATCAGAACGTTATTTGTTAAATTATCTAGGTTCACCTGCTAGTCATCTTGTTCAATAAACTAAAGGCAATATCCGATATCTAGTTAAGCCAAAAGCGTATCCTTAGCACAGATTTAGCAGGACAATATTTGTGATCCTATGATTCTAGATGTATAAATCACTATATGGAAAGCTATCCCGGCATCTAGATTACTTGGTCCGTATCACTAGATACAGTTGAATGATAGGTCGCATACTTAAGCACGTAAACAAGTATAAACTGATAAACATAAACAAGCATACAATGATAAATTAAGAAATAGAGATATAAACAAAACCAAACATTCAAATCTTCATAATAATGGATAATACCCAAAGTTATTAGCCTTCAAACATCATAATTAATACAACAGTAATGGCTTAGCCAAGGTAAACTAACCAAGTTAACGAATGATACCAAAAACTAAACAATTACAAAGGTATAAGAAATTACACGTTGTCTCTTATGGATTGGAATGCGTTGCAAGACCTCTTCTGCTCTTTTTCTCCTCTGAAAATTGACTTTTGTGGTTTAGGTATCGAGAATATGATTTAGCACACCTAAAACTCATTTTTAAGTTTTCTATTTATAAGGTCTGGAGTCGGTGTCGATACGGTGTATCCAATGTATTAGATACGGCGTATTGGGGTTTCTTGGAGTAGGGACCACGTTTGATATCTTCCAGAATATTCACATACTATATCTCCAATATGGCGTATTGGTCTTCACTGGATACGGCGTATTGATCTTGTTTCCTTTGTGGTATTTGGTGAGTGCAGGCACGGATACGCCGTATCTTCCTTGATGGATACGGCGTATTGGTTGTCAGAACAGTAATCTTCAAAATATCTTCATTTAAGCTCCAGAATGCGTGCCTTTTGCTAATATTCACCAAATACTTCATAATTACAGCAATTCTTAAATACAAACGATTAAGTAACAATTCTTTGCAATAATCATACAAAATGGGTTAATTACATGGGATAAATGATGCTATAAAATAGACCTTATTTGATGTCATCACCGGCCCCCTTAACGATAAGAGGGTCGCCCTCATTAACATGGTCGGTCCAATTAGTGATAAGGAGGCCGCCTATCTGACGACCAAAATTTTGGTTTTTCGATTTTGATAAGTTTTTATTAATTCGTATATAACTTTTGACATACAAAAGAGAATACCAGTAATATTATTTTTGGGTAATTTTGATGAGTTGGTGAAATTTTATTTATTTTTATGTTAGTAAAAAGATATTAATTATTTCGGATGAAATAATTTGGTTCTTTACATCTAATAGCGAGAAATAATATCGAAATAAATAGGAAGCTTTACTCGACATTTTAATTAACCTTTCGTTAATTAAAAGAGCTTTAATTGTTTCTGATGAAATTTTCAAGTTGTCGAGATTTAAGGACGACAGATAATTTGACGGATTGAAGATACTTTAACCTTTAAATTAAATTATTTCGGATGAAATAATTACATTGTTAAGATTTAAAGTCGATGATGATTTCGAAGTTTTGAAGAGCAAGTGACGTTTTAATTCACTTTTTGTTTATTAAATATTCTTTAGTTATTTCGGAAGAAAATAATCAAGCGGCTTATGTTCAAGAGATTTAGAGAGAATGTTGATGGTGTTTTCTTTCGACAATACTTTATCAATTAATATATTTCCTCTTTGAAAATTTTGCGAAGAGAGTAGTAACGAATTTCAGCGTAAGAGATAAACTGGATTTATGCTTATCTATATGGCTCCTTAGTTGTTGTACATTACAAAAATGTCATTGAAGCGGATGTCGTGGTTGATGGGAGTTTTTTTCATCCATAGTGTTAGTTTTTATGCCTTTATGACACTTACGTATTCGGCTTCGGTAGTGAATATAGCAAGAGCGGTTTGCTTCTTCGAAAACCAAGATGTTAAACAACATCCCATAAACGTACAAATACCGCTAGTGATTTTTCGGTCCACATAATCTCTCGCATAATCAAAGTCGACATACACTATGGTTTCTATGTCGGACTTCTTGGGATATTGCAATCCCAAGTATGTAGTGCCTTTAATGTATCGGATGATATATTAAAACGCTTCACCATGAGCGGTGATATGTGCTTAAGTACACATATCTTTTACCTCTAAAAACGAGCTTAAATGACCAAAAACAGACAAAAACTGCCAAATATTCATCCTAAGACCTAGACACATTAATTCTGTCACAATTAAAGCATCCGCATAAAGCATCCTTATTTGCTGATTATAATCTATCTTAGGGATTAAAGCAATGGTGATCTTGTTAAACCCTAGCTCATAGAGACTTTACCCACTTACTGCTTAATGGCAATTTATACTTATGTAGGTCCGCTTGTCCAATATTTAATGGTTTCAAATTAATTTGTTGAATTATCTAGATTCACCTACTAGTCAACATGTTTAATTAAAACAAAGGCTCAATTCTTGATTAACTAGTTAGCCTTGAAATGTATCCTTAGCACGATTTTAGAAGGACAGTATTTGTGATCCTATGATTCAAGATGTATAGATCACCATATGGAGAGCTATCCCGGCATCTATATTACTTGGTCCGTATCACTAGATCCAGTTGAATGATAGGTCGCATACAAAAGCACGTAAACAAGAATATTGATAAACATTAACAAGCATACATCGATAAATTAAGCAATCAAGATATAAACAAAACCAAACATTTAGATCTTCATAATAATGGCCAATACCCGAAGGTGTTAGCCTTCAAACATCATAATTAATACAAGAGTAATTGTTTTAGCCAAGGTAAACTAACCGAGTTAACGAATGATACCAAAAACTGAACGATTACAAAAGTATAAGAAATTACATGTTGTCTTCTATGGATTGAAGTGCGTTGCAAGACCTTTTCTGCTCTTTTTCTCCTCTAAAAATTGACTTTTGTGGTTTAGGTATCGAGAATATGATTTAGCACACTTAAAACTCGTTTTTGAGTTTTGTATTTATAGGGTCTGGAGTCGGTGTCGATACGGCGTATCCAATGTATTAGATACGGCGTATTGGGGTTTCTTGGAGTAGGGACCACATTTGATATCATCTAGTATATTCACATTCTATATTTCCAATAAGGCGTATTGTTCTTCTAGATACGGCGTATTGAACAAGTTTCCTTTGTGGTCTTTGGTGAGTGTAGGCACGGATACGCCCTATCTTCCTTAATGGATACGGCGTATTGGTTGTCAGAATAGTTAATCTTTAAAATATCTTTGTTTAAGCTCTAATAAATTCATACGCGCTTTTTTGCTAATATCACCAAGTATCATCATAATTAGTGCAATTCTCAAATACAAACGATTAAGTAATAATTCTTTGCAATAATTATGGGTTAATTGCATGGGATAAATGATGCTATAAAATAGACGTTAATTGATGTCATCACAAACACTTGTTGAACACCATTAAGTTCACAAGCTGCTAACAAGAGTCCTACGCATTATCCTTGTGATTTTGCCAGAACATCAGAGTGATACTCTTTAGTATTCACAATGACGATGGAAATCCTTCCAGTGTCAACATCAAACAGCACTGTGGTAGGTGACTTCCGAGATTCTATATGATTCAAACTTGTGATAATTGGATATCAATTTTGGTCCAGTAAATGAATTGACGACTCAATCAGAAAGATAGTAACTATTTGATTTACTCTTATCGTGTTGTCTGCTTTGAGACGTTTTGATAACGAGAACAAGCAAGTACAGTGAATCTAATGCATCTGCGTTAGAGGATCTAACACTTTGAGCTGGAAAACCTGTCAAGGAGGTTCTTCTAAATTGAATTTACTTGATCACATGTACAGTAGTTATACTGTAAAACGGCCCTCACGGAACCAAAGGTTAATGTAACCGAACTATGACGAATGACAAATCCATATTCATCCATATCTGCCGTTTATCACTAACATTAAAATGCATGTACTAACGACGGTGTTACAAACTCATTCCAGCAGAGTCAGATACATTACCACATGTTGATGCTCAAACTACAAAGACAAACTATAAGCATCAAGATTCAAGAATTAAGAAAGCGCAAGTTCAAAGTCAAAGATTTCTGCAACTCTGATATTCAAGATCTTCCTTAAAGATATCAAGATTGGGTCAAGACAAATATTGTCAAGACAAAGATTGTCAAGGGAGATTGTTAGCAAGCTTTCAAGATGATACAAAGTATGAGCATGTTGGTCAAGACACAAGATCGCAAGATGGCAATGACGATAAAGACAAACAAGGAGAAAGATTTAAAGATCTCGAAATCAAAGACAAAGTCAAAAGACAATGACAAAGGCTCAAGATCAATTATCACAAAGCATGAAGGGACAAGCCTACAATAAAGATAAAGACCAAGACTCAAGAGCTCAACGACAACACAATCTCATCACCTCACTTCGGGGGAGATTGTTAGCGTCAAAATATGAGTCGAACAAGGAAGTTTTGGTCATTTAGTCAGGAAGACTCGGTCTTTATATTATTCACATTGTAATAGGCTAAGATAGGGTAACGAGATTGTTTAATTTAATCTAATTGTGCAAGTATTGCAGGTTTTAACCCAAGTAATCTCGAGCCCGGACCATGGACAAGCCCTAGGCGTCTAAGTATTACCTAGGACTATAAATACCCCTTTTCCACGCATGGAGAAGGGTTGGTTGTTCATTTGTAACATTTTCTCACACAAAGGATAATCTACCATCTTTCTTTTTTCTTATTTCTTTCTCTCTCTAACTTCTGTCTAGTTTTCTTATCATTCTTCTATTTATTTTCTTGGTTTGATCATGGTGAAGTGAAATGATATATTGGTTCCTACACATACTCTATAATTTTCTCCCGCAAGTTCTTGCAACTACATGGTTATAGCAAATGGTCTAGGGTTTGAATGACCTTTAATCTTTTCTCGAGCCGCTACATGCTTTGGCATATGAGGTAATTATTAGAAGAACTTGTGTCTTTTGATACATGTAGAGTACGATATAAGGTTTGGTCATTCTTTAATCATTTCTCGCAATAAATATTATTGTTCTTTAGGTTTGAAACCATAATTGAATCATCAATTTAATTAAAAGTATATTGTCACTATTTATGCACATGTTGGTATAGAAAATTTAGTGATACACTATAATAAATAACATAATTAAGTAAAGTTTTTAATTAAAATCTATCATATGAAGATGGTTGCATGCTTCTTTGTATATATTTAATATACACGTTATTTGTCAAATTTAATACCCTTTAAATCCAAGCCTTTGCCACTCAATTGTAAGAACACTTGCAATTGCATTTTACTTTACGTGAGACGTAGGTAAATTGCAACCCACGGTGATCATTCACTCTTAGTGAGACGTTGATGTTATAATCACAGTTATTCATTGGGCGACTTAATCGGGTTAAGCTGGTGAGATCCTTAAGCTCGAGGCATAGATGGGATGAAACATGCTTCACTTTTTTGCTTGTTTACAAGTGAAATAAGTAAGTCCCATAATGACCTAGAAATTGCACTTGTCTTGCAATTATTGATCGCCAATTACATTTTGAATACACCGTTGCTAGCAGATCAATTGATGTGATGGTGGTATGTCATTAGGATCTTAGCCTTTAGAAAATTAATTTTTTATAAGTTTAAACATGGGTAGTTAATTTTCTTTAAAGAGTATTAATGAAGTGTTATTTTATACACTTTTTCGAGGTCATTTAACCATCTAAATCATGCAAATATGCCTAAATATTGTACTTAATCATTTCTTTTTGATGTTTTAGCATTTGGGAAGCATTTGGAGAAAAAAGCACGTGACTTGGGCTCGATTCAGGAAGAAACTGGACAAAAACACAACTTTTCAAGCTTGATTAGATATTTGTTATGTTTTGTGTCAACGTATCTCATGAAACGTGATTTCCATTGTGCATAGCTCCTCGGTGCAAGCATTGGTGGACGTTCCTTGGAACCAGCTGCCATAATGTCGTTATGCATTTGACTGTTTCACGAAGTCATGATGAAGTTGATTTGTGACATGTGAAAGATAATGGATCTTAAGTAGATAAAGTGATGTGTTATGTTGTAATAATGTTGTGAATTGAGTTCTTGATAACCTTTGTTTGAATGTTTGTTAACGGAGCACTAACAGTGAAATTATGAAATCGTTAAAGGTTATGTGTTGTCAAGTTAATTGTCTTTAAGTAACTTAGCTAACAAGGACTAATGGTGAAAATAGTTTATCGTTAAGGGTTTTGTTTGACTGGATAACGGTCGTTAAGTATCAACTGACAAAGGACTAACGGTGCGACAAAGTTTGAACTTCAGGGGTATATAACGTTAAACAGATCTAGGGCTTTTTTTTATGCAAAACCAAGAAACCCTAGCGCTCGACTCGGTAATTACCGAGTTTAAATCAACGTATGAAGCCCAAAACACTTGTAGAACTCGACTTAAACTGCAACCTTAAAGCCCTTTAAATCGCAACTTATGAATCAAAGTTAAACCGCAACCTTCCTTGAAGTCTTAAATCGCAACCCTATTTCACAAGCTTAGTAAACCGCAAGAATTTGGTTAAATCGCATGTTGTTAAACCGCAACATCTAAATCGCTTAACTGTTAAACCGCAACTTTCTTATTCCTCTAGATTAAATCGCAACCTAAACCGCAACTTAGGTAAACCGCAAGAATTTATTCCGCTAGTTTCTAAATCGCAACATTTAAAAACCAAGTTAAACCACAAATTCTTATTTCTCTAGTTTAAACCGCAACCTCGACCGCTACTTGCTAAATCGCAAGTCTTGTTTCCTGTTAAATCGCAACAAGATGTTTCGCAACTTTAAAATTCAATTTAAACCGCTTATTTGTTTCCATGTTAAACCGCAAGTTTAAATCGCTAGACTTAAACCTCAAGTTTAAACCGCTTGCTTTGAAAACCTCTGAAACCGCCAGTTTAAATCGCAAGACCTAAACCTCAAGTTTAAACCGCTTGATTTGAAAACCTGTTAAACCGCAAGTATTGTAACAACTTAAATCGCTTTGTTTTAAATCGCTTCTTGCTAAACCTATTTTAAATTGCAAGTTTTCAAATTTGTCCTTGTGTCCTTTCAACGTAAACCGCAAGATAAGAGTCGTCATTGTGTCCTTTTACATTTAAATCGCTACTTTGAACACTTAAAAAAACGAAACACAAACTAATTTTCAATAAAAAGATTACAACTTTTTCCCTAACTGTGATCAAAAAACGTTTTAAGAAACTCAAAACATAGACTTTAAGTAATAGTTGTCATTTGAGAACAAGTTTTATGAGTTTAGATCCGTTTAAGAGTGTGGCGTGACCAAATAAGCTAGGAAATAAGCACGAAATAAGTACAAACACCCTTTTTTATACCTCGAACTATTGATTCCTCTTGTTATCCTTAATATTAATCCACGTTTCACACAACACTTGGTATAAAATGATAGAAACTAGATATAAGTTAGAGAGAATTGTAGAGAGAGAAAGAGATGGAATGAAGTTCTATTTCTTGAATGAGTGAAATATGCAAACAATCAACACCCTCTCCATAAGTGGATATGGGTATTTATAGTAAAATACTAAACCAGGGACGCCTAGGGTAGTATGGGTGACGTGGAGGATGCTAGGGGTGTGGGCCGATTTATTACTGTTAGTGAAAAAGAGGTGAATAATTTGGAAGAACATGAGCCAAAGCATAATCGTTTAGAGGTTGTTAACAAGGATAAATGGGTGACTGTGGAATCGGGTTATATGCCTAATACTTAAATGGATTTGCAAGATGATAATTCAGAAAATGATGTTGAAGAGTATGATAATGAGACTGTTCATTTTGTGACCTCTTCGTATAAATGAAGTAGTGGCTGAACAAATGACCCGAGTGTACGTGAACTTGATGCGTATGACTTGTATGACGGATATGATGATGTGGTATCAGACTTAAAGAAAGAACAAATTGCATTTTGTAATGCATTCGATATCAGTCTCCGAGGGCATATTAGACGCTAGTTTATATTTGGTGTCATTATGAGTCAAATGTAATCTAGTTTGTGGTTGTCTTCTTTATAGTAGTTCATATTTTTGGTTTGTCATTCTTATCGTATGTATAGTTTGATGTATATATGTTGTGTTTGCTTTATGCGTATGTAACACGTTGAGATGTGTGATTCACTCACATCCTATGTATTTTAACGTTTTTTTGGAGTAAAATGTTTAGCGGGTGTAAAAATCTTTTTTCCTAAAAAAAAGACGCATGTTATCTTAGATATAGTGTTTACCCTTATGATTTCCTTGCTTTTTAAACTTTGTAGGAGGTTAAGACCTTTTATTTGATCCCTTTCTTGATTTTAAGCCCGTCAGTTCGATAACCTATCCTGAAGTATATATATCGCTTGATGATTCTGAACTAAAAGTATCTTCAAGGTTCATTAGTTTAAGTTTTCTTGTGATTATAAGAAAAACAAAACCTGGGCTGTTAGATTTTGACCCATGGGCGTCATTACTTCAAGGTCATTGTCGTCCTTGAGTCTTGATAGAGCTATGCAACAACTTCTGGAAAGTCAATAATGGTAAAAGCTGCGGCCCTATAATTTGTTGTTCGACTTGGAAGTAAAGAATTATATATGCTCGTTCTCTTTCTTTAATTGTTGTTTCCCCATGGAGACATCGCAAGTATAGTATATATATATATACATGGTGTGGTGTGCGTTCTTCTGTCAAATGATCGGCTTCATTTTTGGCTATCGAAAAAGCGAACTACTTAGAAGCGAAAGAACGATTTTTCTAAAAAGAGTTTTAGACACAATAATAAATATATTAAATCCGGGTATTGAGTGAGAATGGCACATCATCATTATAAATTCTTGTCCGTTTAATATCGTGTGTTTTATACACACTTTAATGATATAAACCTCTTAAATCAAATCATAAAATGATAGATTAATTTAAGACGTTTTCATATTCAAGAACATACCGCATTAGTTTAGAATAGGGCAAATCGCAAAAAAGTGTACCCAACTTATACTCAATTTCAATTTAATGTACTCCACTTTTTTTTCTCAATTTAGTGTACCAAACTTTTTTTTAATTGCAATGTTAGACGATTTATAGGTTACCAGGTTACCACCACCTTACTTCATCTTCTCCGACCAAATTCCGGCCAACTTCGTGCTAGATTAAAATTAAAGTGGTGATATATAGACCTAACAATGAGACCTACTAATAGACCTACTCCGTTCATTTTTTGACAAGTGTCACACACTTCTTCTCTTTCATCATTTCCCACCAATCAACTATTTAAATCCACCAATCATATTTTTAGGTCTAATATTAGGTTTATGTTTTAGGCACACAAATCATTTTCTTAAAATTAATCACATTTTTCACTTTTAGCGTTCATAAACACAAAAATAGCAATAATAACTGTTGGTTCGTTGACTGTGAAGTATTGGACATGGATTTGAAATGTGTTGTAATGTAACGTGAGTGTGGGAAGCGAACTCTTTGGTGAGTGGGTGGTAATGTGTTGCGAATAGTAATCTAATGTTAACCTTCTCGACAATATGAGGAAACACCTGTAAGACATAAAAAAGTGAATAAACATGACTGATTTGTAATGTACAATAAAAGTAGAATGATTATAGAAATCATTAACTTTTGTTATTATCAATTATAACTTTAAAAGGTGGTAAACATACAACCTAAGCAATAGCATATCCATCAAAAGTACTTGTTCCTCGGCCCAATCCATCAAGAATAACAAGAGAGTTCGAGCATTTTGCAAAACTAAAATAGTTTATGTGCGCTCGGTGAGAAGGTACCAAAAGAAAGGGTAAACAAGACAAGTTATAATTTCATTGGAAAAACTAGCCAGAATTTGGTCGGAGAAGATGAAGTATGGTGTTGGTAACCTGGTAACCTATAAATCGTCTAACATTGCAACTAAAAAAAAGCTTGGTGCACTAAATTAAGAAAAAAAAGTGGAGTACATTAAATTGAAATTGTAATAAGTTAGGTACACTTTTATAGGTTACCAACCCTTGAAGGTTTACCAACCCTTGCTAGAAATATAGGGGCCGTTAAATCGGTGCTTGGTTCGTTTGGTAAAATTTTAGAAGTTGGTCGTCTTGACCCATTGAAGGTTTACCAACCCTTGCTAGAAATATAGGTGCCGTTAAATCGGTGCTTGGTTTGTTTTGTAAAATTTTAGAAGTTGGTCGTCTTGACTTCAACTCTAAGTTTTGAAACCACTTAAAGACATACATCTCACATATAAAATGGATCTTTAGACCAAAACGTTGACTTTGCAGGTCAATGATTTATATAACTCTATCAGGATTTTGAGGAAAGTTTCATTCAGAATAGTCTTTTACCCTCCCTACATCTCAAATAATCCCCTTTGAGATGGTGAATCCACGTTTTAAAAGAGGAATTTATTGGGGTCGTCTAGGTGGTTTACGGTGAGGAGGGTGATGGTTTCCATGGGGGTGATGGATCGTTACCCAAGGAAACTGATAAGTCGTTTTTGGGTATGTCTCCAAGAAATTTGCATAGGGAATCAATGGATGATAGTCCCAAAGATCATTCAAATTCAAATTCAAATATAGATAAAAAGCATTCTCTCTCCCCGCATGATAAGTATGGCGGCTCGGTCGATAATTATAATATCCACCCCTATTAGTTTTGAAAAGTCCCCACCCCCTCACCCATTTGACTAATATCCAGCCAAATTTTCCCCTTTATGTGATATTTTACACATACCTTTTACCTTGTAAAACGAACCCAAAAGACCAAAATCATAATAAAAATGGCAAATATATGCTTGTTTTTATGTTTGTGTATGTGCAGGTACGGATATTAAAGAAATGGACAAAATCAAAGCAAAAAACGGACAAACACGAACACGGGAACAGAATGAGTGCACAAGAGCCAGGAGTTTCTAGCAAAAAGTCAACAAATAGTCAACATTGGTCAAGCTTTGGTCAACCACATAATGACAAAACCTTGGAAATTACCCAAAAACCCTTAATGTTAAATTATTTTCACCTTTAGTCCCTAAATGATTAACATCGTTAGTCTTTTGATAATTGAGGACTAACGATCGTTAAGTTTTATTAATAACCAAATTCCTTATAACCCTTTACCTTTTAACCGTGGCCCAAACACCGGCCCAAGTCTTTTTAATATAAACCTTAGCCCAAGTCAACCTACCTAATTGCCAGGGTCAAACATAAACGTATAAGAAGAAAAAAAAGCAGGAAAATCCCGTTTTACTGTTCACCTTCTCCCCTTTTTTTTTTTTTTTTTTTTTTTTTTTTTCTCCCCCCCCCCCCCCCCCCCCCCCCCCCCCCCCCCCCTTTCCCCGTTTCCCCCCCCCCCATTCCCCCCCCCCCCCCCCCCCCCCCCCCCCCCCCCACCGCTTTTAACCCTGACATACATAACACTCAACTTACACATTTTTAATGAAAGTTAACTATATCTAGAAACCCATAGTCATCTGTCGGTCAAAGGGAATGACACGTTGGCAATCTCGTGCATTCTCATTGGTGGAATTAACGTGGCAGGCAATGGACGACTTAGATCAAAGTGGTATGAAGGTAGTCATGGTTCAAAGGCTATGATTAGATGAAGGAGGAGCGTCCCTGAATCTAGAAGACTCCTCACATCACTATAAATAGGAAGGAAGCTTACATAGTAGAAAACAACGAGGGGTAGGATAGAGTATAGTAGGTTAGAATAGCTTATTTACAGCTTATTTGTCTGTACTTAATGTAATTTTCAGTTAAAAGCCATGTAATCTTTCCTTTATTAATAAAATTATGATTTACTTTAAAATTGTGTTTTACTTTTATGAGAATTTTGCTACATTTGATTAGAAGTTTTAAATAAGCTCAATAATCTCTAAATAAGCTGTTCATTGTTCACTTATATTCTCCAAGCTCAAATAAGCATCCTCAAAGCTTAATTGAGCTAAATTGATTGGATATTTAGTTTGGAAAAAGGAAACAAGCTTTTGGAAGATAAGCTAGAATTGGAAGAGCTTATGGGTTTTAGATTGCTTATTAAATAAGCTGGGTAGGTTAGAGCTTAATAGGATTTACTACTCCTGTTTTGAGCAAGGAGTTGAGGTATTCTCTAATTTTTCATATCAAATCTGCTTATTATTCTTATTAATATGTTCTTCTTATCAATTAGTTTAAGAGTCCTTATTACTGCTTTAATTGAGCTTATTATGTCTTTTATATGTTTATGTCATTTAGATTTAAGCCTTTGAATATCTATCTTTGAATATTACTTAGTTTTCAAGTGTTGGTTAATTTTCTATCATAAAATCCAAAAATAGTAGCATTACTTTTTAGCTTATAGATTCTGCTTATTTAGTAGCTTAAATTTGCTCATTAGGATTGTTTGTAGCTTATAACCATCTGGTATGTGCAAATTGTGCTTTAAATCTCTATATCACAAGCTTAATATGTATTTGGATTACTTAAAGGAGTGTTTGGCTTATGACAGCACTAACTAGAATTAGTGCTGTCAAAGGCTGTTTGTTCCTTTAATCTAAGTTTAAATTTCATATTAAGGTTTGATATCTAGGTTTTAAGGTATTAGTTAGGTTTAATCTAATTTCTATCAAAATAATTAGTTATTAGTTTGAATATATAGTAATAATTTTAGCTTCATATGCATTTTAGGATTAACCTTGTTCTAGCTTATTTTGTTGATCTTTCTACTTTCATTTTGGTGTGTTAAAAGTATAGGAACAAAGTTCCTTAGGCCTGCACTAGTAGTTTTCTGTTTTGGTTGTCAACTGCATCAGCAGTTTAATTAGGCAAACAGCCTTTTTCTAGTCTAATTTTCAGAGGGTAATAATTAGAGTTAGGATTTAAAATTAAGTTTGCTAGTAGTTTGTAGGTTATATTAAATCTGTTTGAACTTAATTTGTAGAAACTAGCTTATTTAGTCATCAATTTTTAGCCTCAAATTCAGCATTTTGTCTTTTCATAAATTTTATAAAAAACCAAAAATATAGTTTACTTTGTCTACATTAGCTTTTTAGAGTAGTTTTTTTTCATAGTTTAGTAGAATTTCAAAATAGTTTTTAATGAGTGTTTTAAGTAGTATTTTAGTCAAGCTTTTTAATGGTATAAGTGGTTTAGCCAAAAGGTTCTATTTGATTGCTTAAAAATAAGTCCAAAAGTAGTTGTTTGTTCTTTTTGAGAACTATTTTGAGCAAGAGTGTCTAAGTGCTTATAGTTTATAATTTTGCTTATTACTTGTTCAGCTGTGCTTATTAGTTTAGTTATAGGATAATTTTGGCTTATTTGATAGTAGTTTAGCTAATTCAAGTTTGTTTGATTCTTAGGTTTTAAGCTAAAAAAGCTTTATAAATGTTAAATGTAGTCTGTCTCTTTTAAGCTCAGTTTCGGGCTTATTGCTTAAGTAAAATAAAAAGTTGTCATTATTAAAAGTGCTTATTTTTAGCTGCTAAACAACTTTGTTTAAAAAGTTTTTGAAAAAAAAGGAAGAGAGGAAGTCAGGGGTGAGCAAGGCTCGAACCCCTGACCTCTACCCTCCTCACCTTTTATAACACAACACACAACACACACTCACCACTGCGCCCTTAGGACTTTTACGTCCTAAGGTGCAGTTTAAAATCTTTTATCACCTTTTTGATACTTAGTTATAGTATTAATAAGCACTTCGAGTGCTTATTTGATTTTTCTCGGCTTATTGAGTTTAGCACTTTAGGATTTCTTATTTTTCCTGCATCCTGCTTATCATAAGCTATTTTTAGAAAAAATTTAGGATTTTTAGCTTAAAGTTTTATATTTTTCGTGAATTAATTTAGTTAAAAACTTTAAAAAATCATAAAAAATAGAAAAATAATCAAAAAAATAATTTTCTTTTTTATAAAATTTTCTTTTATCATATTCTAGGCTTAGGTTGAAATTTACTTTCTTAGGGTTAATATTTTGAAAGTTCACTTTTTAAAGAACGGGTTTTCATATCCGTTCTCGTTTTCTTCGTTTTTAAGCTTAAATCACTCTCGGTTTAGAATTTCCTTAGCTTTTTACTTTTAAATAGTCATTTAGGATTAGAAAAAGTTTAGAAAAGCATTTAGGATTTAAATTTAGTCCAATTGCTTATTTGTAGCGTTTTCTTAATCCCATTAACGTTTTTCGTAGTTAGCTTAAATCATGCCTTAATTTGCTCACTATTAAAAATTTAGAAATCGATCATCTTTGAACCAATTCAAATCATTGTCCAAATAACAAACGAGGTCTCAATTTCATAAGTCTTTAGGAAAACGACCCGGTAGTCACTTACCGGTTAAACGTGTAGTATTTTTGTGTAGATTTTTACTTTAAATCTTTATCCTCAAGGATTTTTAGTAATTTTCTTTATACTTTGGATATTATTACGTATATACATGAGACGTACCGATGTTTCATTATCTAGAGCAGTTGGTTTCCTAAGGGGCACTTTAGTAGTTGTGGTAATTCTAGTTAAAGGGCACACATTTCCTACTATAGTGATGGTTCGACCAGTAGGTCTCCAGATGT
>BQNB010131247.1:0-18811 GCA_026074375.1 Tanacetum coccineum
CAGTGAACTACTAGTATATAAAATACCGTCAAGCAATAAGTGGGTAAATTCCTGATGGGCTAGGGTTTAAGAAGATCACCATTGCTTTAATCCCTAAGATAGATTATAATTAAACTAAAAGATGCTTTATGCAGATGTGTTAATTGTGATAGGATTCAACGTGTCTAGGTCTTAGGATGATGTCCCGCCTAAGTCTTAACAATGATATGTCGCCTCGAGATAAGCAGTCATTGCACTAAACAAACAAACCAGCGTTTAATCGGATTTAATATGGCTAATATAATTTTCTATCATTTGGCTTGTACTGCTCTTTTATCTTTTGATTATCTTCTTGCGTAATTATTGTGTATTGAATTGATTTTAGTCACCATAAAACCTGTGTTAGTCTCTCAGGCTGAAACTCCCCCCCCCCTTTATCATTAGAACTAGGTTTAACATAGGTTTAACAAGTAATTAGAATTAACTAGTCTAATTAGATCAACTAAAATATTGATACAATATAAGGTTAACTTCATCGCTCTTAGTGTTTGACACCCTACTTACCACGAAACTCCATCTTGACCGGTACACTTCCCGTTAAAGTGTTGTTTTAGGATAAGTCGACAAAATATAAATTTAAAACTTGGTAATCAATAAAAACAACCTACACGACAACACATTAAGTTTTTGGCGTCGTTGCCGGGGAGTGAAAAAGTTTTAATCTTTATTCTTATTAGTATTTTTAACCCTTAACTTAGAATAATTTAATTAGCATAATTTGATTTTGTTTGTATTTAATTAATTGCGTGTTTATTTGTTTGTTTGTTTGTTTAAATTTATGCATTATTTAATTGTTTTCTAAAGTACTCTGTTTTGGTTGAACACCTGATACGGCGTATCCACCAGTTGGATACGACATATCAAACTTTCTACCCAGATACAACGTATTGATTTCTGCAGTCTAAAAAATGTATCCTGTTCTTCCAAACAATATGGCGTATTCTACAAAGTCAATACGACGTACTGACCTTCAGAAGATCCATATGGCGTATTCAAATCAATTGAATACAGCATATCGATCACTTGATACAGTAGTAAAACTAAATTTCATTTCTGTTTTTTAATTTTCTGTATTCTTTTTAAGAGCCTATCCTACTGATTTATTGTCCTCTGTTTCAGGTGATGCATGACAAGGAGTTCCACTAAGGAACTATTTACACCTTTTAAAAACCCGGAAAGAGTATTTCGTTCAAAAATAAGGCTTTTTGACACCTGGTCTTGTGGAATTATTTTCTGACATCGAAGAACGTTCAGAGGAAGAAGCTACAGAAATTATGACGAAAACAATGGAACAATACATGAGCAAGACCCGTGGAAATTATGGGTCATGAGTTGCTAGGCCCAAAATAAATGATAAAACTCACTTTGAATTAAAAGCGCAATTTCTCAAGGAACTTCACGAAAATACTTTCAGTGGTTCGGAACACGAAGACGCAAACGAACACATTAAAAAGTCTTTGAGATCGTTGACTTATTCTATATTCCCGAGGTGACTCAAGACCAAATAATGCTTTGATCTTTTCCCATGTCCCTAACTAAAGCCGCGAGTCGATGGCTAAGGAACAAACCGCCAGGTTCAATTACAAATTGGGAGACCCTGAAAACAAAGTTTCTAAACAAGTATTGCCCTCTTGCTCGTACTGCAAAGAAAATGGAGGAAATTAACAACTTTCAGCAATAACCTAATGAAAGCCTTTTCCGAGCCTGGGAAAGATTTAAGGAACTCTTGATGAAATGCCCCCAGCACTATTTGACTGATATGCAGAAAGTAATCTTGTTTTATAATGGGCTCGATGTTCCATCTAGACAAATCCATGATTCAAAAGGTGTCATTCCCACAAAAACTGATGTCGATGCGAAAGTAGCCATCCAAGAGATGGCGGAATACTGTTAGAAATGGCACAACGAAACTTCCTCAAAGACCAGAAGTATTGAAATTTATGATAGACTTACTGCTATCCAAACCTAATTCAATAATCTCGGGAGAGAAATTAAGAAAGAGAACGAAAAGGTATACGCTGCTCAGGTCGAATGCAAGCTATGCAAGGGACCACACTACATAAAGGACTGTCCACTCAAAGAAGAGGGAAAACTTTTGAAGAGGCTTACTACATACAGTTTGGTGCACCTTATCAACCTAGAGGACAGTACAGAGCAGCATGGCCAAGATTCTACCAATGCAACAACAGAAACTCTTTGTACCCTGATCGAAGACAAACTATGAAGGAATTGCTTAAACTAAATTCATGGTTGAATCAGCAAAGAGACACGAAGAGAACTCAAACATAATCAAATAAATTTAAGCTTCTACCGATGCAGCTATAAGAAATCAAGGAGCATCGATTAAGACCCTGGAGATTCAGATTGGTCAGATGAGCAAAGTCTTACAAGAAAGAGGATTCGGAAGCCTACCCAGTTCAACAGGATCGAACCCAATGGACCATGTTAAATCAATTTCAACTACTAAAGCTAGATCGAATGAGATACGTCGTATAGGATCAGGTCCATACGACATATCGGACTCACAATACAGTAACATATTTTCTGAAACAGTTCCCTTTCCTAGGCGACTACATAGTTACTGCTGTAATGATTGGAAGGAGGCACATGAAGTTAAATTCTGGAAACCTATGATCACACCTTGCCTTAGAAAGAAAAGGACCCAGGGAGCTTTACTCTACCTGATGCGGTCACCGTAGGACTTCTGCACGAAGTTTTATAACTCCCTAGGTAGTGTACCTAACCTTTGTAGTGTAGTATAGGAAAGACTCAGGGGTTGTTATCGTTCTCTAGGGGAATAGGAAAGAAGGTCTGGATTAAATGTTCATAAAGGTCTAAGGGTTAAAAGAAGATTCTTTTTGTGTTTTTATATTTTATGAAAGCAATTTAAATCTCGAGTTTGAAGAGGTTAGATTGTTTTAATTATTGTAATTTTACTTTTAATCTAATCTACGAAGCGTATTCACTTAGGATGCACTAATATTTGCTAGCTATCCAATCCTACCCATTGCTTTATCACACTTGTGATGTATATGTAGGTACTATTCTAATGTACGATGAATTACACGAAAATGCCATCTACAAAATAACTAACTAGAGCAACGCACAAGTAAGGTAGTGTGATGACTATTATAAGGCCCCTAGTCTAGATAAACGCGTTTGTATTAATACCTAAAGGGGATCATCCACACACGGGTAAGGTAGTATGAAGACTATTACCGGTGGAATCCTTTCTACGCAATCATGTCTCCCAAGATCTCACGATAAAGGACTAAACATGCACATACATCAACAAGAAGGAATAGGAAACTAGGATTATAAACTATGATTAATTAAACTCATTGAATTTATCATGCCCTAATGATGAATATAGAAGATCCACAACATCAATAAGAAAACAACAAGATATAATCAATCAATGACAAGTTTCATGCAATCACAAATAAATACTAGATGAATTAGCCAAGCATACTTGAATAAGAACAATCAACAATAAGAATTGAAGACATAAAGTTATAATCAAGAATCCAAACAATTACAAGATGTTTATGGATGGATTAAGACCCTCTAAGCTGCTGGAAAAACACCTACCCAGACCCTATAATTGGCCTTAGGGTTAGGGGCTTGATAAAAACGAGTTTATGAGGTTGTATAAATAGGCAAACCCTAGTAGACTCTCCAGACGGCGTCTAGAAAATCCTGATTCTGTCGCAGCCTAATCTTCTACCAACTTGTAGATTTTCTCGTTCTGAACGCGTGGGCTTTTGAATCATCAAAATCCGAGTTCGTATGAAGAAGTTATGATCAAAACAATATCTGGTACTCCGCGATCTTTTATCTTGATTCTTCTAGGGTTTCTTTATGGCGGCTATGTCCAGACGCCGTCACAAAGATCCTGACGTCATCGCTTTCAAATTTAGACGGCATCACAAGCAATCTTGACGCCGTCTCCACACTCTGGTCTTGGTTCTTTAATCAGTCTTCATGTCAAATTGCCATCTTGTCTGGTTTCTTCCAAAATTGAGCTCAAGTCACGTGTATTTCCTCCAAATGTCTTCCAAGTGCTAAAAATGCAAAAAGAAATGATTAAGCACATAATTTAGACATTTTTGCATGATTATAAGGGTAAAATAACCTCGAAAAAGTGTATAAAATTACACCTCATCATATACCCCTACACTTGGGATTTGCTTGCCCTCAAGTAAATAAGCTTTTCTACCTTAACAAGATACATATCGGGGGCATTCAACTTACTCCTTAAAGGCTTCATGGCATAACCAATTAGACCTCGTAACTAGAAGCACGAGAAAAATACACTAGCACCTCACAATAAGTGTTTGGATTCTCTCTCTCTCTCTCTCTCTCTCTCTCTCTCTCTCTCTCGGTCTATAATAAATTATAACAATATGGAAATCGAAAATTTAACACTCATTACCTAGTCATAGCATATAAGTTACCATAGGCTTGATAAAGGATTAAACCTCCACCTCTAGCGTAATTACTAATAGTTACCATCAAAGAGGACTTTTAAAGGGTTGTGATGTATAATTATGTAGGATACATGTAAATGGAAATGGATGGCATTTGGGAGTGACATTTGGGTGGATTTAAGTGAAGTGGTTAGTCAACTATCTTATGGGGATACACGTTGGCGTGGTTGCTAGTCGAAGATTCGGACAAGATATACAAACTCTACAGAACTCTACATCAAACTCTTTCTTTTTCTTTTCTTGACTATATATTGAACATAAATAAACCAACTAATAAAATTGATAAACGCATATGGTAGCCCGTACATTTTTTCTACTTTTTTTTGGTACACTTTTGCCCTACCATTTGCAACATATAATACATCAATGGGGTTTATAGATCACCCTTACACTTAAACATTTTACAGATTCGATAACCAAACTAATCTAATGACCCGAATTGGTTAGATCAAAATAACATGTAGACTACTTGGCAACATATGAGGGTCTTGACTTAACTTTTCTTCCCCATTCTTTCACGAAATAGATACTACCATGAATCTCAATCATCCCAAACCAATATATACAAGGATAAAGACTTAGCAACCGTGTACTCTAATAATTAACTCAGGGTGTAACACAATAATATACTAAAAGCGAGTACATGTAGAGTAGGCTAAGGTTTTAGGTGGCACAATTGGTTTAAGGGTATGGTTGAGGTTTCACTAGGGGGATCTATCACTAAAAGTGAGTGCGAACAAGGGTGTGGGATAGTTATAGAGTCGGTTTGACTAAGATAACAATTATAGTTTTTAGACATGGGTTAATCCTAGTGCCTCTTATCATTTAGAAAATATTATTACTCACTATGCAGTCTCGGAATGTATCACTAAAGCAAGTTTTAGAAGTTATATACTACTGGTACACTCATATAAATCGATACCAATACCAATGCTCCAGAAAAGGCGACAAAGACCATACGTACACATCCACAATGACAGAATAGACATGTATGACTGCATTCGAACCTTAAATCGAGAAAGCTAAAGGTACAAATTATCTTGGGCATTAATGGTGGATACCCGAATTCCTAAAGATCTAGGGGCATAAACCTCATAATTTTGGGGGTGAATTCATTTAAGTGGAAGGGTTTTTGTGCTAGTCATATAATTCCCTATCAATGAGACGCTCTAGCTACTTAGTTTCACCAGTTATGTGATGAAAATTTTGAATTTAGGTCAAAATTTCCCTTTACGATTTATGTTTCGATAGATAACTCATCATTTTAAGTTCAAGCAAAGACAAATGATGGAATAGTTTCTAAGGCTTTGTCAAAATTTCCCTTTATGATTTATGTTTCAATAGATAACTCATCATTTTAAGTTCAAGCAAAGACAAATGGTGGAATAGTTTCTAAGGCTTTTATTTCCCCCTACAATTATTTTAAACATTGTCCCCAAGGTTCTACAAAGTACCCATAAAGGAATAAAGGTAAGAGAAAAGAGGGCGAAAGAAACTAATACTCCCTTGGTTATGCTCAAATTTGGAGAAGAAATAATGATCCTGACTAAATCGTCATCCAAGAATTATCCTCGTGAAACTCCTAAGAACTCCTGGGCTTCTCCTTATCAAATATAACCTACAAATCAAAGACAAGATGCAAACATACCAAGCTTAAAATCCACCGGTGATTGATAAATACAACCGTATTAACTACGTTTAGACTCTATGAAAGCAATAAAGACAGAATGAATGTGTTAACGTGATCATGGTTTTCTGCTGGTTTTTAGGAAAATTACAAAATTTGAAAATTATACAAGATTAATTTCTTAAAAATTAAATAAATCAAATTTCCCTGTAGTAGACTGGGGACGCCGTCCAGAAAAATCCTGACGCCGTCTCCAAGGTCTGTAAAGGAATTTCTTTCTTTCTTCAAAAATTCTTGCTCGCAAGTTCCCGTTAGTTCTTTCCTATAAAACTTACTGCAAAAATCACAAGAATAGTTAACACAATCATATGACTCAAAACAAACACACAAAGACACACCTAAAAAGCAAGAAAATAAAAGTTTGGGTTGCCTCCCAATAAGTGCTTATTTTTATTTGAGTCACGAGCTTGACTCTACGCTTATTTGACGCAGAATACGTGGGCTTCCCCTACGCTTAAGGTCAAGTGTGGGTGATAGTAGCAATACACACCATTTCAATGGAGGTATGCCACGTGGGGTGAAGGCGGTATGTGAATGGTCAAGGGTTTTACTACCTTAATCCTAAAACTACCCGGACTATATGGGTTGATGGGTGGGTTAGTTCCTCTTTTGTCTCCTAGATTTACATCTAAGGGTGAAATTTGGGTAAAAGTTGAGGCTCCAGTTCATCAACACTAGGAAATCCCTTAGAACTAAGAAAGAGGTCATGAGTATTAGTATTTAAGCCTAGATCCTCTAGTTTCATGTGGTCTAAAGGTTCTACCTCCATTGGGATTCCTATAGTCTCTGTTGGTAGAAATATTACGATATTTAATCTATATATTCTCTTCATGTTTTGGTGATGACAAACATGTAAACTATAACACATAACGTAAAGTGCTTAAGTTACTCGTGATCACAAATCATCAATGCATTCATACGACAATATCTCTCGATGTCTCAAGTCTGCTTCAATAAAGTTTGCACCCAACGCAAATCACTTAAGGTATGAATAAATAAATGCTTAATTCATTTTATGATCAAAAGAATTTTTATTCAACCTCACATTTTTTTATAAAAATGTCACAAACATCTTTATAACTTTTACAAAAGATTTTTAGATTTAAAAGAAATGTTTTATTCAAAATAAATATTTTGAATTCAAATTTTCTACCTAAAAACGCCTAGAAATGTTTAAGAAAACACCTCCCCCAGAAAAGACAAAAAAGGGAGTGTTTGGCCTGGGCGGCCCCCATAATTATAAGGGCGGTCCCCTTAATTATTAAGGGGACCGCCACCCTAATTAAAGGGACCGCCCAGACGAAAAAGCTGTTCAGTTTGCCTTTAAATACTGGACTATTCCCCACTGATTTTTTCACCTTTTGCACCCCTTTTCTTTCTATCCCAAATCAGTTTATACATCTCATACATATTTTAAAAGCCTTTGATCATGTAATCATAAGCATTTGTTTCCAAATGATTCAAGCTTATTCCTCCAAGTGCAAGAGAAGAACTCTCGTTATCATCAAGATACGAAGTTATGTAGTTTAGTTAGTGCATTAGTGACATATCTTACATTCACAATGTATAGATCGAGTCCATGTATTCCAAACTTGTGTAATAGTTAGATCGTGGTGATCTTTGTAAGTAGTGTTAGATTGGTGTGATCGTAGTAGTGTCTAGGTGTAGTGAAGTTGTGAAGTGAAGTGAAGTAGTGAAGTAAAGAGAAGGTGTGTAGTGAAGAGAAGTAGTGAATTTTTGTGAAGTGGAGCGGTTAGTATTTTAGTCCTCAAAATACAAAAGTTGTGTTAGATTGGTTCTAGCTAGGATTGAAACTCGACATTTGGCTTAGTATCGGATATCGGTGTAAGCTTAGTTGTGTACGGTTTTCTTCGCCTAAAGGGAGTTTGTTTACATAGTGAAGAGAACTCTCGAGTTTGGTGTTTGAGGAGCGGAGTAGGGCGAAGAGGTGCTTCGTTACCGAACCACTATAAATCCTTGTGTTGTGGTTTGATCTTTCTAACTCTTATCTCTTGTCTTTCATATTACTTATTTATTTATTTGTATTGTTTATATTGTGCACATATTGAGATCACATAAAGTCGAATCTAAGTTTTTATTAACAAACTATACATTAATTTAAAAAGCGGTAAACTATTCAACCCCCACTTCTAGTTTTCCACAATTAGTATCAAAAGCCACGTCAAACAAGATTTTTAAAATAAATTGTATTTTAAAACTTGAATCGATCTATGAAATCAGAAAAATATTTAGAAGGACAATCTATGCAAAGACCACCACTATTTGAAAGTGATGGACTTATTTATTGGAAAAATAGATTCGAAACTTATGTGAAATCAAAAGATCTAGATCTTTGGCATATTTGGTGATTTTCCTCCTATTCAAAATAATCCCGAAACTAAAAAAGATGAAATTTTACCATTTGATTAACAAAACGATGATCTTAAAAAGAAACTTACTAAAAATAATAAAGCCAAAATAGTGATTTATAATGCTTTGCCACATAAAGAATACGAAAGAATTTTTATGTGTAAAACCGCAAAAGAAATTTGGGATACTTTGTTAATCACTCACCAAGGTAATAGTCAAGTCAAAGATAACAAAATAGATCTTCTTGTTTAACAATATGAACAATTTATGATTCCGAAAGAGGAATTGATAGATAATGCTTTTGCTAGATTTAACACTATTATTACTAGTCTAAAAGCACTTGATGAAGGTTTTTCTAGCAATAAGTATGTTAGAAAATTTCTTAGGGCACTTCATCCTAAATGGCGCGCAAAGGTTACGGCTATTGAAGAGTCGAAGGATTTAACATCACTATCGCTTGATAAACTTATTGGAAACTTACAACGTCAGTCCAAAAGGACTAACGATGCAAACATATAACAAAAATAGGGGATTAACCCCGTTATCTTTAAACCCAAAACCCTTTTTCTCGCCAAACTTTTGGCACTATTCATAATCTTCTACCCCACTCCCTAAAACCTGTTACCCTGCTCCCCAAAACAAATATGTCACCATCCCATCTCAACCCCACCTCATAAACAGCCAAAGCGACCTTGGCAATCCTCTAAATCCCCATTCGTCAAGGAATAAAGATAAAGATTCAATGGCTCAGATTGATTGGCTTGGTGAACAAGATAATTGGACGACTTAAATGATGATTTTGAGTTACTCACACAACAAGCACACCTCCTGGCTCACTCACATAACTAGCACATTGAAGACCCAAGACTTTGAATTTTTTTATATAAATAGGTCCCTTTGTAAGCCCTTGAGGCATGTAGTTTTAATCTTGTTTTAACTTTCAGCTTATATTTAATGTTTTTAGCTTATTAAAAGAAACCTTGTACTGTTTTTCTTGAAGTTTAATGAAATCTAAATTTTTATGTTTTTATCCTGTTTTTGAGTTAAATGCATTTTATGATTTGAAAAACGTTTGACAAGCTCACAAAAGTTATTTTTATTCCATACTTAAGTTGTTTGCTTAAACACTATAATTTTTTCTATAACTATTAGTGTTTAAGCCATTTTTACCAAAATTTACTCAAAAAGCTCATTTGAAAGATAAGCCAGAAAAGGAAGGGCTTATAGGTTTTACTAGCTTGTCTTTGACAAGCTAGAGCTTGTAGATCAGCTTATTTAAGCACTTTTTGCCTTGTTTAGAACAAGGGCTTTTGTAAGTTCTCATTTTTAAGTTTTAAAGCTTATTTACTATTTTTCTTATTTCTTTGCTTATTACTGCTTATTTCTTTGCTTATTTTTGCTTATTATTGATGTCTAATGCTTATTTATGCTTGCTTATAACCTATAAGTCATTTTGTTATGTTTTAGTTTAAAACTGTCTTAAATAGTGTAAACTACTTATTTTGTTTGCTTATTTTCTAGTGCTTATTTATTGTTGGAATTTGCTTATTATTGCTTAATATTTATTGTTATTAATCTGTCTTTAAAAACCTTAGCTTATATCAGTCTTTTTCAAGCTTAAAATGGAATTTGGATTTTTAAAGAGGTGTTTGGGTTAAGGTTCAAAATGGGTCAAAACAAGTTGAAAATGGTTTTGGGTCATTAATCTAACTTCAACAAGTTTTTTTAAGTACTTTTAATCAGTTTCCAAAAGTTTTTAAGGTTTAAAACTTATTTTTCAATGTTTTTTGTATGCATGTTTTGAATCTGAGGTCCTTAAGCTTTCTAATTCAGCTTATCTGTTTAGATTTGATTAAAGTGCTTGTTGTTGTCATTTTCATTCTTGTTTTTAAGTATAATATGTAGTAGTATAGGAGTGAGTTAAGTGTGCAATTTCCATTTGTTTTCTAAATCTATCTGTCAAATCAGTTTAAGTTATAAAAAGTCCTTTTTTCAATCTAAAAATTAGATAAGTTAAAAGTTATTTCAATGTCTGAAATCTCTTGCATTAGTATTTTGTAGTCCATAGTTCATCTATTTTAGCTTATTTTGTACTTTAAACTTATTTTACTAGTTTAAAATTAAGGCTGCAATAGTCATTTTGTCTTTTAAAGAAAACCAAAAAGAAGCATTTTGAGTAATCAGCCTTTTTCATCAAGCTTATTTCATGGCTTATTTGAATTTCAAACTCATTTTTCTTTGTGGATTAGTGTAGCTTATTGCATAATCTTTTTAGTGGTATAACCTACTAAGCCATAAGGATCCGTTTTCTAGCTTAAAAATAAGCTAGAAAGTGGCCCCTTAGGCTGTTTGGTCACCCGTTTTGGCCAAATAGCTTAATTGCTTATCTGAACTTATTGGCTATTTAGATTTGCTTCATTTAGGTTTAGTCTTGCTTATTATGTTAGTTTTAAGCCATTTTAGCTTATTTAACTTTGGATTAGAGCTTATTTAAGCTTATGAGCATTTGTGGATTAGAATCTAAGTTTAAAAGCCTCTTAGGAAATTATGTCCTTTAAGCTTAGTTTAGCTTATTTTTCTTTGTTTATTTTATTTCCGAGGTGCTTATTAGGGTTAGGGTATAATCTCTTTTTAGCTTATTTGTTGTTATAAGTGCTTATTTAGTCTAAAAAAAGCCAACAATTAGCCTTTTGTAGACTTAGTGTAAAAAGCCATCCTATCACCTTTTTAGCTTATTTATGTGCTTATTTGTGCTTTTTGGAATGCTTTTTAGAAAAGTTGCTTTTACAAAAAGTCTTTATTTTTAGCTTATCTAAAAAGTTGTTTAAAAATAATTGCAAAAAAATATATGTTGGGAGTTGAGGGAAATCAGGAGTGAGCAAGGCTCGAACCCCTGACCTCAACCTCACTCAACCAACATATTTAATACAGCACACACCACCACTCGTGCCCTTGGGTCTTTTCCGTTTTAACTTGCACACATTATCCTTTCAACACTTTTTGGCCCTTTAAGCCATAAGACATTTTGGGCTTATTTCGCAGCTTATTTGATAAGCTGTGTTCACCCTTTTATTTTTCTTAGATTTAACACTGCTCAAGCTACTTTTCACCAACTTTTTAGAATTTTTCAAATTAGTTTAGTATTTTTTATTAATTTTTTAGATTAAATCCGTTTTTAATTCATAATAAAAAAATATAAAAGTCAAAAAAATATAATTCTTTTTTTTTAATTTTCTTTTATCATTTAGGACTTATAAAAATTAATTTTGCTTTCGTAGGGTTAAATTTGTAGAATTTGTTTTTTTAAAGAACGGGATTTGAATCCCGTTAACGTTTTTCGTGTTTAGGCTTTAATTGCTTTCGTTTTTAGTTTGCCTTTACTTGTTTGTGTATTTTATTTGTAGAAATAGAAAACCTAATCAAATTTGTGATTATTCAAGCATTATTCCACACACGTTACCTCGATTTTCCATTCACACCTCGTCGGGACACGACCCGGGAAGGTTTTTAGGATTTTGCTTTGGTCAAAAGTGATTATCCTTTCAAAAAGCCTTACGGAATTCTTACTCTCTTATTATTGATTCTTTGAGATAATTCTTATATTATATATATTTATATTTATATTTATATATATAGTAAAAGGTGTTGTTTTAAACCGAATCAATTTTTGGCGCCGTTGCCGGGGAGGTTGTGATACGATTATTGTGTACGTTTGAAGACTAGTGTTTGAAGAACCTTCTCCGTGAAGTTTATTGCTTATTTTGTGAATATATAAAATACAAAAAAATACAAAAATATTTTATTTTCTTGATTTTCTTTTTCATTATATAAAAACACAAAAATCATTATAAATACTTTTCCTAAAGTATTTGCAATACCAAAAAAATTGAAAAACCAACAAAACAAATCGTGTTGTTAATCGTTATAATCGGCTCACCTTTGAGTTACAAACTATAAGGAGGGTATAAGGAGGGCTTGATCCAAGGAACATCGCCCAAAAAGGAAAAACACTTTTAATCGCTTCGGCGTGCTAATTCCTTCCGCTCTCTTGTGAGTAATTTAAAGAGCTACCGTGGACTTTTAACTTTTGATTACCAAAAATATTGTGTCTTATTCATAATTAGTGCATGCACACTCGTTCTCAAACCCGTAATCGTCCTCAACAACAAGTCCCACCAAATATTATACCATTTAATCTTAAAGAACCTATTGAAAATCAAGCTCCTCCCGTAGTTACGATGGCCGATCAACGTACTATGGCGTAATTGCTCCAAGCACCCACCGAGGGTTACGAGGATGCAATCGTTGTTCCCGCGATCACCGCGGACAACTTTGAGCTTAAACATGGTTTGCTCACTCTTGTGCAAAATAAACAATTTTTCGGACTTGATAAAGAAGATCCTCATGCTCACATTCGATATTTCAACAAGATCACTTCTACGTTGAAGTTCCCAAACGTTCCGAATACGTCGATTAAGCTTATGCTTTTTCCATTTTCCCTCGAGGGGGCCGCCCGGATTTGGCTCGAAAAAGAACCCCCTCGATCGATTCTTACTTGGGATGATCTTGTTTCAAAGTTTATCAACCAATTTTTCCCTCCCTCCAAAACAACCAACCTTCGAAATGAAATCACCAGTTTCCGACAACGTTTTGATGAATCTTTTAGTGAGGCATGGGACCGATTCAAGGATCTCCTTCGTGCATGCCCACATCATGGTTTCTCGGAATTACATCAACTCGATACTTTCTACAATGCTTTGAACTCTAATGATCAAGATTCGTTGAATTCCGCCGCGGGTGGTAATTTTTTGGACAAAATGCCTCGAGATTGCTTAGCCATCATCGAGAGCAAATCTAAAGTTCGTTATTCACGAGACAAAGCGATTGTTTCCAAAGTGGGTACGAGCTCTTCTACCCCCGGTGTTTCACCCGATGTTGCCGAACTTAAAGATATGGTGAGAGCCTTGCTTCTCGATAAGAAAAACCAATCCTAAGCTCTCGCTACCGTAAAAGCGATCGAGGAAAGTTGTGTAACTTACGGTGGTGCTCATTCTTACCGTAATTGTCCCGCCACCGATGGCAACGTTTATCTTGACAATATCCAAGAATACGTTTCACAAGCCACCGCGGTTAACTACAACCAAGGAAATACCGGTTGTCGTCCTCCGATGGTTGCAAATCGAATTTGACCTCCTGGTTTTCCTCTCGTTCAAAACAATCAAAACAGTCAAAACAATCAAAGAAATAATCAAAACCGTTACAATCAAAATCGGGGGAATAATTACAACCAAGGTCCAATTTATCAACCCCCGGCTTACCAAGCTTTGACTCCTCAAACACAAGGTATGTCAAAGGATGACTTTCAAAACTACATCAAGGCTAATGATGCGGTTACGAAAAATATGCAAGACTAAAACCAAACCATGCAAAACCAACTGACCAATTTAACAGAGATGCTTACCAAATTCATGAATACCAATTCCACCTCTACTTTAGGCTCAAGATCTCTTCCTAGCGACACCGTTGCTAACCCGATAGGTGATATGAAAGCCATCACCACCCGAAGTGGAGTTTCTTATGATGGGCCTCAAGTTCCACCTCCGCCTTCTTCTCCTCCTAAGGTGGTGGAACACGAACCCGAGGTGACAAAGGATACGGTGCAACCAAGCACCGAAAACATCCAACCTCCGGAGGTCCAAACCCAAAATGATGAGCCCGTTGTTACTCCAAAGACTAAACCGACCATACCTTATCCTTTAAGGATTAATAAAGAAAAGCTCTGTAACACCCCCAAAATGGGTCGCAGCGGAATATGGGTTGGAGAGTGTTACTTCATAGATCAACAATACGAGATATGAGAATGACCTCTATATGAGTCGTTTAAAATTGATACATTGGATTAAATAGACTTGTTTGTTACAATAGCCCGAAGCTTAAATAGTTCATCCATGAAAAGTAAAGATTTTAAGACATAACAAATATTCCTAAAATGTAATGCATCCAAATCTTTATAGTAATGACTCCAAAATGATGACCACCAATGTATCCTTGTTTCTCGTACCTTATTGACCTGAGAAAAACATGCTTTAAAACGTCAACAAAAGTTGGTGAATTCACAGGTTTAGTAAATGTATAAAATAGACCCACAAGATTTTACCATGCAAACATGTAACACAAACAACATCTTAAAAGTAATTACGAAGTGCAATAAGCTCAATGACACAGAGCTCAACAACTATGTAATGCAAATATAATGCACATAATGTGCCCGTGTAGATGTTCAAACCCGCAACATCCAAATTTTTCCGACATGTATACATTCGTTTGTTCTCAGTACAATTCGAAACTATTGATCGCGTACTTACACCCGAACGGGGATGTCAATCCTAAATAGATCTATTCATAACATTCGCGCTCGCTAACTAGCAATTGACAATTCATGATAGTGGGAAATAGTGGGTTTCGCTACTTAGGCCAACTCGTAATATGTTTAAAAGAGTACTTGTGTCCAAATGTAAAATGATGCATGTTTTCCTCAAACGCCCAAAGTGTAAAACAATATAATTGTATAAAAAGCGGGGCTATGAACTCACTGTAAGTGAATGATTGATTATCTAACTCAAATAAGTGGATCGTCTTGGAAATCCGAAAGCAACCTAATTAATTATAGGCCGTATAAGTATAATGTATTTCATATAATTAAAACATCCATATGTCGTATATCACAACACTACACCACAACCTAATGGTTTTTTATTAATTCTTTTAAAAAGTTAATACAATCATTAACTCGTATTTGTTAAATGGAAACGTGTTACTTGTATCCATAAGAAAATAATATTTCATCAGTTTACCTAAATGACTAATTTGAAAAATATATGGATTTTAATTTTTATTGATTACATAATGATATTTCATTATTAGTTTAGTTGTTTTATAAAATAATGTATAAAAGTAAAAATAGTGTTGCGTGATCTTTAAAACCTCATATCTTTATCGTTTCGACTCCGTTTTTATACTTGTCTTATGTCCATGTCCTTTGTTTAAAATAATAATCAAACATCATATTTATAAAGTTTAAACCTCTGATGAACAGTAACTTTTACTGTTCATTACAGTTTATAAAAACTGTTTTTATAGAATTAATTATACGTGACTTGTTTAAATCATAACTCGTTCATTATAATTCCATTTCTCGATTCCTTATGTCCTTAGGAATAGTATTAAGAGAGTATTTAATCAAAATATCATATTTATAAAGTTTAAATCTCTGATGAACAGTAACTTTTACTGTTCATTACAGTTTATAAAACTGTTTTTATAAAGTTAATTATACGTGACTTGTTTAAATCATAACTCGTTCATTATAATTCCGTTTCTCGAGTTCCTTATATCCTTGAATTAGTATTAAGATAATTTATCAAAATATCATATTTATAAAGTTTAAACCTCTGATGAACAGTAACTTTTACTATTCATTACAGTTTATAAAACTATTTTTATAAAGTTAATTATATATAACTTGTAAAATTCGTAACTTGTTCGTTATAATTCTGTTTTTCGAGTTCTTTACATGCTTACGATCCTTGTGAAAAGTGCTATTTTATAAAATATAAAATGTATGGTTTATGGTTCGAATCCCAACAGTAGCTATAAAAAGTAATTAGGGTTTTTAGTTTATAATCATTTTTGTTTAAAGACCTTGCACCATAATTTCACCAAGTATTATACCGTACATCTTACATGTATTAAGTCCTCTAAATGTTCATGTCACTTGTTCATATGAAATCCTTAAACACTTTATACAACTTAAAAATGAATCTAGATGGTGATTAACTTATACAACAAGTATATACACAATAGGAAATGAATGAATGAACATAAAATACTTTAAATAGACCTTTTAGAAGATGAGTGGGATGATAAACACAAGATGTAAACCCTAACCAAGCTTTCAAAATCAAAACCCTAATCAAGAGAACCCTAGATATGTTTTCTTGATAATTCCTTGTTAAACCCGAATCCAAGCTTGTTAACACCTTGAGTAACCTTAGATGACCTTAGAATGAATGTTAATACCCTTGGAATACCTTAGAATATCAAAGATATATGAAACCCTAATAGCAAAGAGTGTACCGTGGGTTTAGGGCTTGTTTTGGGAGAAGATGATATGTTTTTCTTGTAAATGGGAAGAGTAGAAGTTATACAACCTAGGACTTCCTTTTATAGTGCAAGAAAACTCAAAACAACCTTAACATAAAACTAGGGGATTAATGGTAGTTTAAGGACAAGGTCAAAGACCTCTCCTCCTCCCTATGCTAACTCATGGCTGAAAAGGGGGAGGGGGAGGTACAAGTGATGAGACAATCTTTAGAAACTTGGGTCTAAGGTACATTAGTGTAAGAATTCATATGTGAAGAATAGGAATTAGTGGATGTTTTGTATTTATTTCTTATGTAACTACTTAGGTCTGGTTCTAGGGAGATATAAGTAAGCAAAATAAGTTAATTTTGAGTATTGGGTATAAATGTGGGTATTTGTTTGAGTATAGATAGATATAGGTGCTTCCGGGTACGACCGAATGTAATTTATTGCGAAACGTAAGCGTTTTACGTAACCAACAAAAATAAAATACAAAAAATTATAAATTATACTCCTAATAATCATATAACACTTGCTTGATGTAAACTTTAATTCGTTTGGTATCCGTTTATATTGGACGTTGATTTTTAGTTTACGCGATTTAACTATACGATAATAATTAAAAGTGAACGCGTAAAACTCTAAAAATAAATAATGAAATTAATTAAAGTTGTAAATAACCTGAAAATGAGAAATGTTACAAGCTCCATGAAAAAGACGATCTTTTAACTTGGAAATTTGTGGAAATGTTTAGGAATCTCCATTTCGAGCTTAGTTTCGCGGATGCTCTCCTACACATGACCAAGTTTGCACCAATGTTTAGAAAGCTTCTCAATAACAAAGAGAAGATAATTGACTTAATCAAAACACTGATGAATGAGAATTGCTCGGCGGTTATCCTCAAAAAGTTTTCCGAAAAACTTGGAGACCCCGATAGATTTCTCATACCGTGTGATTTTCCATAGATGGATGAATGCTTAGCCTTAGCCGATCTCGGTGCAAGCATCAACCTAATGCCTCTTTCCGTATGGGAAAAGCTAAATCTCCCGGATTTGACCAAGACCCGAATGATACTTGAACTTGCCGACCGAACGATTTTTACTCCTACCGGCATCGCCGAGGATGTTTTTGTGAAAGTTGGAACATTTCTCTTCTTTCTTTCTTTCTAAAACACATATCTTGATCACTAACCTACCTTGATCTTGTTTCAAGTGATTAATTTTTTCTTCCTCCCTTCTTCTTCTAATCAAGTGCACGAGAAGAACAATTATATTCTTCTACATACAAATTGTTATCAAGTGATCTCTCTCTTCCTCCTCAAGATCACAAATCTTCAGTATATTTACTTTATGTTGTTGTGTATATTGGATTGTGTATAGATCCAATAGTGTAAATTATGTATTGGTGTGATTTGGATTATGTGCCAATCCAAGGGTATATATCTTGTGACTGTATAAAGACTTAGTGAAGTCTTAGATTAGTTCTAGCTAAGATTAGGACTCGACATCTAGCTTAGTGTCGGAAAAGAAAGAAAGCGACGTGTAAACCATTTTCTTCGCCTAAAGGGAGCTTCTTGACATAGTGAAATCTCGAGTGGAGTACTCGGAGAGTGGAGTAGGAACGAAGAGGTGCTTCATAGCCGAACCACTATAAATCTTGGTGTCTTGGTTTGATCGTTTCTTTTTCTATCTCTCTATATTGTTATTGTTTACTTAGTTCATTACATTAGATAGTTTAATTGTGATTCATATTCTTGATTGATTGATATACAACTTGAATCAAACAATTTTTTAAGCAAAGTTTTAAAAACGGATAATTAACCGGTAAACTATTCAACCTCCCCCCCCCCCTCTAGTTTCCTACAATTAGTATTAGGAGCTAAGGTCACTTAAGATTTTTAAAATATATTGTATTTTAAGGCTTGGATCGATCTATGGATTCCGACAAATATCTAGTAGGGCAATCGATGCAAAGATCAACAGTTTTTGAAAGTGATAGTTTTAATTATTGGAAAAATAGATTCGAGACATATGTTAAATCAAAAGATCTAGATCTTTGGCATGTTATTACCAATGGTGATTTT
>BQNB010131248.1:6064-18811 GCA_026074375.1 Tanacetum coccineum
TGACTCTCCTTTAATATGAAGGCAGTACTTTAAATGTACTGACAGTACTTTGACTTTCAGACTTGTATTTCCCAACATTTCGCATTTTGGCACCTATAAAACATGCCTTAAGTAAATGAAGTCTTATGGAACTGTCCATTCTTCAACCTCTAATACAGACTGTAATTACATTTTTTAGTGTTAATAGTTAAAGTTCTGTTTAGTAAGAATACCACTACAACATTTGAAACTTTTAGCTAAGACCCTTGTCGTAGCAAAAAGTGGTAAATTGTCGTCACAAAATGTTTTTGCGACAACGTGTCGTAGCCGAATGTGTTGTCTCAAAAGGTTCGTCACAAAAGGTTTTAGCCACTGCAAAGGGGTGACAATTAGCGACAACGCGGGGCCCACCCATAAAGCAACAAAAAATAGTTTGCTGATATGGCATTGCACTTTCAGCGACGACTCGTCTTGTCACTATTCAGTTTTTGTTATTTATTTTTCGGAATATTTTTTTATTATATAAATATAAATTAATATAAAAGCCATTATTTAAAATTGGCAAGAATCATTCTAGCGACGACGACATGGTCGCTAAAAACTACTTTGGACATTGGTTGTTATCAATTTCTGCGACGACGAATGTTGATTTAGCTACGATTTTAGTCGTCGATAAAGGCACCAGCTATGAAAAAAATAGCAGCTAAATGCTGCAAATCCATATTTTTTCGGGAATTTTTTCCGCAAAAAATCTACCAAAACCAAACCTGAAAATCACCCAAAACTAATACAAAATGCATCCGTCCATTCATTCATAAACAACCAAAGTAAGTCTTAGTATTCGGTTATCACGAACAACTAAGCTAATACATAGAGTAATCCGATAATGAAATAAATTTAAAAGGAGATTTATGTTCAATACAAATACTAATAACTAATAATCCACTACTCGTCATCATAAATATACCGGCATCATACTCACGATCAACATCATACTCACCATTACCATCGTCACTGCCATTATCATCTTCTTGTTCACCACTTTGGCTAGTTTCGGGATCAAATGTACCAAGGCCGAGAGGAGTAGAACTAGGGGCGGGAGAAGTAGAGCTGGGGCCGCCAGGAGTGGAGATAGAATTGGGAAACACTTGAGGAGTGTATAAATCGGGAATCTGAAACTGTG
This sequence comes from Tanacetum coccineum, assembly GCA_026074375.1. Classification (NCBI taxonomy): domain Eukaryota; kingdom Viridiplantae; phylum Streptophyta; class Magnoliopsida; order Asterales; family Asteraceae; genus Tanacetum; species Tanacetum coccineum. Next base: position 7,227 of record BQNB010131248.1, read on the forward strand.
AAAAAGGAGTACCTTGTTGACGGTTGAAGAAATCCACAAATTTTTTCAACGAGTTTTGTTGACTTTCAAATGCTTTTCTTTGCTCCTCTTTTTCCAACGCATGTTGCCTCTTCAGGTCTTCTAATTGCTCCCCTAGGTATCAACTAGAACTCTACACATCCTTGTGTCCGTTGTGTCCTCCAGATTACCAATTACCCATACCCGCTAACTGCCTGCCCACACCCGCTATATACGCATGATTTGTGCTTTTAAGGACTTCATCCAAGATTTCTCTATACGTCTTGGGCGGGATGGTTTTGGCAGCGATTACATCTTGGATTGCCTTCATTTCTGCCTGTGCAGTTTAAAAAAACAAAAGTTAATATAACAATGACGAAAAGACTCAATTAAGAGGCAACATATGATTAATCAATTTTTAAGTAGCAAGGTAATTCTATATACTTAGTCTCTAGTATGAATGGGATTCTAGTGTCCATATACATATAAATAGAACCCACAATCGTGAATCTGTTTCTGATTCTGCGACCTTTACTTTTTAACAGGTGATAACAAGTATACCACCTATACCAGATACATGGTCGGAGTTGAGCTATCAGCGTTTGAAGGATCAGATTTGTCTTTTTGAAAATGTTATACATCTCTAAATCTTATAATTATACCAAAATTTTCTTATAACTCTAAGCATGAATGCTTATATGTTGTTTTTATGTCAGGTTTTAACTGCTAGTGACAGTGAACTTGGTATGAAAATACTTGAAGATGATACATAACGAGTTAAAGTCTTCAAGACATAACAAGTTTACTCATCTTTTGCTCCTTATATGGTTGATCCCTCTTAAGGTATTTCACATGCATTTAACATACTCTTAGGGGCCTTGTAATAGTCTTCATACTACCTTACTTGTGCTTTGCCTTAACGGAATATTAAATAAATGATGGATTCGTGTAATTCGTTCATAACTTAGGAAATACTTACACATTACATCACAAGTGTGACAAGGCAACAACATTAGGAGAAGAAATCTGATAAGTAATGCATGATTAAGTAAATACATTTAATTATCATAAAGTTATCACCAGTAGATTAGTTTATCAATTACTTTAGTTAATAGTTTATCAAACCAACCTCTCAAACCATAGATTTACCTACTTTCTATAAAATATAAAAATACGAAAATAATCTTCTGTTAGCCTCAATTTTATTGAGTCGAACAAGGAAGTTCGGTCACTCTACGATGGAGCTTCGGTCTTTAATTAGTTAACGTTGTAATAGTTAATACTACTACAACGGTTAGGTACTCTGCCTAGGGAGTTGTAAAACTTCTTGTTGAAGTCCTACGACGACCGCATCAAGTTTTTGGCGCCGCTGCGTGGGGAATAGTTAGGTTTTGATCATTGTTTAACTTAGTTCTACTCGCTTGAATCCTTTCAAGTGAGACTTTAATTCTGTATATTAGCTTTCTTGTAGTCTATCTTTTCTTTGTGTTAATTGTTTCGTAATCCATTCTCGTCAACCACCATGGGAGACGAGAATCCTATCCGTACTCTTGGAGATTACTCCAAACCTAGCCACAAGGGCTACATGAATACCATTGAGCCCCCCATAGAGAACAACATGGTACCTCTTTGATCCGACACCATCCGGTTGGTGCAAAACGGATGTTCATTCCACGGACTTCGGTCCGAGGGATCCAAACCAACACCTCAAGGATTTCTTAAAACTTGTGGACTCACTTGACCTTGACGGTGAAAATAGGGAAAGAACGCGCATGTGTTTATTTCAATTTTCCCTTCGCGATCAAGCTAGCAACTGGCTTGAACATCTTCCAGCAGGATCCATCACCATATTGGGAGATCTTACTACTCGTTTTCCTTTCTCAATTCTTTCCACCGGTGGGTAAGGATTTCAAAACTCCATAATGTCATACTGATGTCCAACAACATCATGGAGAATCTCTATCAGAAGCATGGACTCGTTTCAAGGACTTACTACAAAAAGTCCCTCATCATGGCATCGACCTTTGGCTCCAAGTCTAATTTTTTATGACCATGTCAATCCCGTCACAAGATGAACCATTAACCAATCGGCCAGTGGTAAGCTTCGTGACCGAAACTTCAAGGAATCCTGGGTATTATTAGAGGACCTCGCCCTCTATGACAACAAAAGTTGGAACGACCAAAGAGATTTCGCTAAGCCGGTCAAGGCAATCACTTTGCCTCAAGATGTCCCAAGTACATCCGATCGCCGCCTCATCGAGCTCGAGAATCAAGTTCAACGCTTGATGGAAGCTCACCTTGCTCTGACGCAACCTACTCAAGTGAACAAAATCACCTCGTGTGAAATATACAGTAGTCCTGATGTGTGTTTTTCAAGCTTTAAATTTATAATACTAGAAATACCAATTTTTACTAAAAACACAACACTCGTGGGAAGTATTCGTTATGGTATAGTAATTGCTTTAGGTAGGTCCAGAGTCGTTCACAGGTTTTGAAGTTTTCCATAGTTTGTAATTAAGGTGTTAAGGCTAAGATGATTGTCACGTATCAAATTAACCAACTCTTGCATATATCGAATTTTGTAAAGATTGCAAAAAAAGGATGATTCAAGCAAATGATTAAAGTATGTTTGTTTAGGCAATGATCACTAAGACAATGAAGTGTTTAGGATAGTGTTTACAAGTTTATAGAATAAAGATTTAACAAGTTACAAATCCTTTCAGCCTTTAAATATAACGAGTGATTATATTGATTAATAACAAGAAATCACTTTGGCCTTTTATAAGTTATTATAACAATATATTAAGTGGAATGAGGAAACACAATATAAAGAAACCATTTGGCCTATATTCTTGTATAAAATATGTATTTACCAATTTCTATTAAACACATATCCAATTACACTCATATATTAAAGATACTATTGCTTAACAATACATAATACAATACTCCTTGGTTCATATTCTTAACATACTATATTAAAATGATAACTTATTAATATTTCATTCCATATAATTTAAATAAGAATGTTACCAACGATTCGTAATCTGAAAGTGTATGAGTCAAAGATTTCGAATAACCAAATATTCGACTCAACAACCAATACCAACATCAACCAATGATTCCAATATCAATTCTACACCCTATACTTCTATAATCAACCAAAATATATCACCAAACCTTTGGGAATTCAGCAACAACACAACGGTATACGGATAAGGGGGTGTTTAGAAACGGGTTTTATATTGAGTTCTTAGAAGAATTATGGTGAATTCTCTAAGTATATGGTTGTTAGGTTCTGGAAATTGATGGATAAGGTATGAGGGTGATGGTGGATCTTTAGAAAACATGGTGGAGAGTGGTGGTAGTCGATGGGGGTGATGGTGGTTTGAAGGGTGGTTGGATCAAAGGTTTTTGAGGCCTTTATCACCAAAAACACTTCTTCTAAGTGTTGTAAACGAAATTGGGGTTTGTGTGTGAGAACGTGTGAAATGAGGGAGCCAATGAGGGTATTTATAGACTTTTCAAGGGCCAAAGTGCACCGCACAAACTTATTTGTACGCCGCACATCGGGTGTTAATGCACTTAGCATTTAATTGCCTTTAATTTTTCCACAGACTGAAAAGTGTGCCGCACTTTGAGTAAAACCACCGCACTTTATGCAACTTCAGCACTTGGCCTTTTTCAAGGTTGTAGATAATTGAATTCTCTTTGAGTGGCCGCTTGAACCAACTAAAACAGAGTTCGTATGACCGAGTTATGGCTAAAACAGTGAACAGGTGTCGGGAAGCATTCAACTTTAGTTCTTTCTTTGTTTAAGCTTCAAATCTTTGTGTATTCTTCCGTTTTCTTCCACGACACGTACCTAGAGCAAATATACTTGATTAAGTACCAAAATTTCACGGGAAATGATCAAATAAATGCAAATAACGTCGCTGAAAACATGTATAATTTAGGCGTTATCAGGTCCCCACGACATCTCAGTTATTGCATGAAGATTCTCCGAACAAAGCCTTTGTTGATATACGCAGCCCGCGTGACCGACGAAGGCGGGAGAGTAATGTATTAACTTTTAGGACGTGTAAAACAAATTTTGGTGAAACCTACAAATCCGGCATGAAAAGTCACCCAAACTTAGGTTGGAGACAACCCCAAAATTCCCAAAATAACTTTTTCAACCCACCTCTAACCGGTTCCACCAACGATACAATCCTGAAACTGTTACTTTTTTGTTTTTTTTTTTTTTTTCAATCACAAATCCTCAAAGCTTTAACAATTAATCAAATCTAGAAGGAATGGTATCCAACTTTATGGCATCTCAAGACGCTAGACTGTCCAAGTTTGAAGTCGATTTTAAACAGCAACAAAGCGAGATGACCAACAAAATCTACACAGTATTGAAGGTCTCACCGAACGAATAGCGGGCACACTACCAGCGACATGGTTAAGAACCCAAAACTGAGTACTTCCCTAGTTTTGTCTGCTCGTTCTTACCCGACAATTGATCCCCAATGCTCATCTCATCCTTCCACTTCAATCAATGCTATCAAAACACGTTCCAAGGAGGCAACCATTTCCCAGACGAGCCTGATGCGACCCGGGATGGAAATCGAACCGTAACAACCTGATGAACCCAAACCGACCCTTGAAGATGAATTCCAGGATTTGCATCTTAACCTACCGGTTCTTGAAGTCCTAGCTCTCGCTCTGATATATAACGCTATATTGGATAAATACGTGGAAAGCTTAGAACTAGGAAAAAACGGGTCGGCATTTGTCCAAGGAGAAATACCAGCAAAGATGGAAAACCCCGGACTATTCACTCTACCTTGTAGATTAGGAGACTCTGAACCTTTCAACACCTTGGCTGATTTAGGATCGTGGTTGTAAACTAATCCCAAACTTTTTTAAACCTCTTCAAAAAGTTAACATCGGACTTTGGAGAAGATCTGCCCATATTTTTTGGATTAGCTAACGGGACCAAATCCTACCCCATTGGAATTGTTAAAGACGTAGAAGTCAACATAGGAAATCTAAAACTATTAAATGATTTCTACGTGATTGATATGAAGAAGGACCTCGAACCCCCTTTGCTAGTTGGAAGAGGATTCCTAGCTACTACCAACGCATTATAGATTGGTTTTGGGTGGCCAAAATGCGGGGTATTCAGAGTAAAAGGAGTCGAATTAAGTGAGGAGGATAGTCCTTATTAGACCACGCTTGTGAAAAGGGAATCATGCATACCCATGGCCTCGCTCGGATGGAGGGGGGTGCACAATAACCCTTATTATGTTAGGAATGACTTCTTTAGATTGCCATTTACCCAGGAGGAATTAGGAAATTGCTAGAGATGTAAGCTCAATCCTTTTAAGGACTTCCTTAGTGTTTGTAGAAGGATGGTGGAATTTTTTAGGGCCTTACCATTACCTTTAAGGTAATATGTGGGAATTAGATGAACCTAATTAAAAACCCGATCAACTGGGAAAAACCACCCAAAGACAAAGATAGAGCATGGCATGCCAAGATTAGACTGATCGATCTAGGCGGAGAGGAGTTTACCAAAACCCTACAATCAATCCCCACCACTAGAAATCTCTCCGAAAGAGAAATTCCAAGGGAAATCATCGACTTGGACCACTTCTACAACACTTGACAAGTGACTTCGAGTCTAGCTACAAGACTCGTAAATAAAGAAAAGCGCTTTTTGGGAGGCAACCCAATATTTACTTTTCTCGCATATTAGGAGTGTCTTGTGTTTTAACTCTTTATTGTTTGTTTTATTATGTTTGAATTAGTTTGTAATCATGCTTTGTTTGTTTGTAACTTCGTCTTATTTGCAATCAAAGGTATATTGCATCAAAATATATGTAGGGGAAATATCTAGTTTTTAAGAGCCATTAAAAACAGTTAAATAAATTATTTAGATTAATTCACATCAGTTTCGAGTCATATGATTGTGATGACTAATTCCAGGTTTTTATGCAGTGCTTTCTTTAGTTTTGACATATAAAAATTGCGTGCAGGAAATTTCTCATTAAAAACGAAGAAGAAATTTTCACAGACACTTGAGACGGCGTCAAGATTATTCCTGACGGCGTCGCGCCTCCAGCTATGTGAAAATTTGAAAATTTTCCAAGTGAATTTCTAAAATAAAATGTGAATATTAAAATTTGTATTCTTTTGTTAAACTGCATAAACGATAATTCTATCATACTCTCATCCTATCTTTACTGCTTTCATAGAGTCAAACCATAAATTCTTGTTGTATATATATTTATCCCGCTGATTTTATGCTTGGTGTAGTTTTCTTTGTCTTTGATTACAGGTTATATTTGATGAGAAGAAGCTTGCAAGTTCTTAGGAAGTTTCATTTGACGATTCTTGGAGGACGATTTAACTGTTTATGATTGTTTCTTCTCCAGTATTAAGCCACAAACTACACCAGGGGAGTACTATTTCTTTTCTTGGTTTCTTTCCCTTTATTCGTTTTGACGGGGTACTTCTATAGAACATTAGGGACAATGTTCAACTTAAGTGTAGGGGATAATAAGGACTCTAGAATATTCCTTCATTTGCCATCTTGATTGTTCCTTGAAATGTATGGGTAATATATTCAAAACATTGCATAAAAGGTATTTTGACCCAATTAAAATTTTTTAGGATACATATCGCGAAAATCGAGTTTTAATAGCGTATCATGGATTAGGGAATGTGTTTATGACTAGCACCTAAAACCCTCTAAATTCACCACCCCAAAAAAATGTGAGGTTTCGCCTTTAGATCTATTGGATTAGGGTATCATTATGGTACCCAAGATAGTTTATAGCTTTAGCTTTCTCGAGGTTAAGGAGTCAGCAATCAATCATGTGTGTCTATTCTGTTCTGTTTATGGATGTGTATATGTGGTTGTGTCGCCTTTTCTGGAGCATTGATATCGGTATCAAATTATAGGAGTGTACCAATTGTTTATAAATTCTGAATTGTTTTTGTGATTGCAATTCCGAGACCGCAATATTGAGTATTTGGATTTGCTAGATAAGAGGCACTAGGATTAACCCATGATTTAAACCTGTAATTGTTATGATGGTTACATCGATCATATAACTATCCCACATTGTAGAATATCTTAACACATGTATGATAGGATTCACTTTGGGTTTTTAAAGAGGGAAAGGAGATGTTGGATATGAAAACACTCAGAGAAGAGAAAGAAATAAGGATATATTAGCTTCCTTAGTGTTATGTGAGAAAATGGATCAACCAACACCCTCTCTATGTGTGGAGAGGGTTTATATATGTCATACCAAGGCCGGCCATGGGCCCTTAGTGGGCTTATCCATGGGCCTTTGGCCCGGTTAGTTTACTAACGTAACATTACTAATTACTATGAGCTATGACTACCTATATTAGAAGTGACCGATACTTTTCTGTATTTCTAACAATCTCCCCCTAAGGGAGGTCACTCCAATTTACAAAAATTTAAACTTAGCATACTATGCTTTCACTTCGGTCTTGAGCTCGTAGTCTTTAACTTTAATCATTAACTTGTGATTTGATGTAGTGATCATAGACTTTAGATGTGAGCTTGTTGCGTTATCTTGACTCTGAATGTGGAATGTAATCTTGAACACCTTGAGATCATCAACCAAGCATAATCTCGTTTTGCCATCTTGTAAACTTTGCCATCATGTGAACTTGTGACTTTTGGACTGACATGCTCATACCTTTCTTGATTTGATAATCTTGAAAAGCTTTAATAATGTATCTTTCTTGAATTTCTTTAACTTTAACAATTTGGTTTTGCTTAGGATTCATGATGACGTAACGTTTTATGTATCAGGTTGCAGGACGTACTTGATAACATGTACTTGAGCTTTTATTAGTCTTTATATTTTTTGGTAGGGTTATGAGAATGTGGCTTATGAATCTGTGAGTCAGCTGAAATCATGTACCTCCGTATCCACACATTTCTTTACATATTCCTGAGATAGAATAGTTACGCAATTTAAGCGGGGGACGGAATATGGCTTTGTCATTTCGCCTGTGTTTTGGTTGGAGTAACCTTCGAATACGCTGAGATCGACTTGGGATCAGGTAGATTCAATTTAAGGAAGAATATCTTGACAGGATTTCTAGCTGAAGTATCGAATCTTTCTAACACATATGTATCAGATTCATCAAACTTAGCATGTTCTCATTATCTGAACGTCTCAAAGCAGACAATATGATAAGAGTGAACCAGCGAGTTACTATCTCACCGATTGAAATAAAAAAATTGATTTGAAAATCCATCGACGTGTCACTTGCTAAAGTGGTTTTTGTGACACATCGAGAGTGTTAATCATTTCAAAAATTCATCAGCAATCATCAATTTCATATACCTGGAACAAGTTTGATTCTGTATAGAATTCGCCTCCATCGTTTCTTTCTATTGTCACAAGTTTGATTCATATAGAATCGCACAAGTCACCTACCATGAGCTTGTTTGATGTTGGCTCAAGCAGGATTTCCATCTTCATAGTGAATGAAATCACTCGGATGTTCTAGCAAAATCACAAGGATAATGCGTAGGACTCTTAATATGTTAACTTGTTATTCACATTGTGTGACATAGCAAGCATGATTTGACAAGTGTCCTAATGAGATTTATAGATGATATCTTTTGGCTTTAGACTAATTAGGCACTTTGTTTTTAGTGATTGGAGGCATAGAGCAGACTGCCACCTTTTCATTATCAATAACTCGGACCGTGAGAAAGTTGATAGGAAATGCGTGTGTAAATCCTCCTGGGTGAAATGAAACAAAAGTCTGTTGAGAGACCTTGAGTGGCTAGGGAGGGTTGTGCATAGCGTCACTGGGTCCATGACTGTCTTCAATGTTAGACAACAACTTAGTGTTTCCGACAGATTATGTATTGACGGTTTTGCCTAAAGTGTATAGAGCGGCTTCTTTCTTTTCCCAACACCCCCTTTTTATTTCCTTATAAAACCTTATTTTATTTTTCATTCTTCAACCCCTTTAATGCTTACCGAGACTTCATAACTAACACCTTGTTGGGTTTGTTCCAGTGTTAGCTCCATCTCAGTCGGCATTATTCCCGATTCTCACTTTTTCTCCTTTTGTATCATACCTAAGGACTTCTACACTAACTAGTGGATATCCCTGGGTAGATCCCTCCGGTTCTGGCTGGATCATGGGATTTGAATACCTATGCCTAACCGCCTTATAACTCCATAAATTTAAGTACATGGTCGGTCTTTTGGGTATTCCATCACAATCGAAACCAAAATCATTGAAAAGTTCAATCAAAGTGTTTGATATAAATATCAAAAGATTTACACTTTGAGAGTTTTTCATCATCACTAAAATCTCCCCCTTAACATGTGCACCGTAATCGTAGTACATGCTAAGTGTTGGAGTGCATTGAGTCCATTTTATATGATCACATGACAATACAATTAAGATTCAGTTTAATCACATTTTCTCCCCTTATCTAAAATGTTAATTGCTTGATATTTTGAGGACAAAATATTACATAATTATTATAAGGAACATTTTAATGCTCCCCCTCAAGTTTTGAGGGTATTATAAGACTGTGCTGAGTATAATAATTTGAAATTTTTTGAATTTACTAAGAAATTCTTGAAAATTTTATACTCGAGCACACCTTATTATCACCATAAGTCTACACTACTTATATAAAAATTCACAAGTTTATGATATATGAAATGACCTTTCATATTGTTCTTTGCAGCAGTCTGAGGTCAGTTCCGTAGAGTCTACCACCAACGAATTTCTCCCAATTCCTCATCATCCTCCTTTCCTTTAGCAGCTTGTTGATGTCCTTGATCATGAAATGAGATCTTTTCTTTTGCAAATTGCTCCATCTTCTCTTCGGCAAGTACTCCATGTCGATATTCTTGGTTATGTCTTCGAGCGAAGAAAGAAGCCTGGTTAACGTGCCATCACTGAACTTGTATAGTTCGTTGGAGCGCATAACCTGTTCCTTTGGTAGTCGTCGACATAAATGAATCCTTGAGGGTCTTTGTATGGAGTGTACGGGTGCCTTTTTTTGAGGTCTGGTCTTGTAGTATCAGACTTGGTGACGTTGATCTTCTTTTGATAACTTTCAACTCCAAGTTGAAGATCCTCGACTCGCTTTTGAATAACCAGACTTCTGGTGAACATTCTTAGGGTTATTGCAAAGTAAGCAACATCATCCCCTGAAAGATTTGTAAGCCGATTCTGAACCACAAGAACTAACATATCCTTGATATCATTAATCCGAAGTCGTGGAAAGTCACCTTCCTTGAATCTGTATAATACGTTATCAGCTCTTCTTACTACAATCTTTTCCAAGTACCCGTATCTATGTTTCCTCATAACCTTGACATGAGTAACTGCCAGAATACGTTTTGTAGTATATACATCTTCTCTTGATTGTTTGCCTCTTGCATATGCATTGAAGGACTTACGTTGTTGTCTCCAATGTGAGATACCCCATAACGCATATCTATCATAAGCAACTTTAACAGGACTCCATATGTTTGGAACCATGTCTTCAATGCCTGGTAGATCATACTTAGCGGCCTTTGTCTTGGTAGTAGACGTCGTGTATGTCATAGTCGAAATTCCTCCTTGTAAACACTTGAGATCATTGTTGATGAAGAATTCGAATGGTACTCTTTGATGTTTTTCACGCTTGATCAAAGGAAGGGGTTTGGAAAGATCAAATGGATAGTCATCGCCTTTAGGATTTTCCCAATCAAGCTTTTCTGAAAGAGCCTTATAGCATTCTTTAAAGTCATATTCTAGTTCAGCATAATTAGATCGGTGCCCTTTGAGTAGTCTGAATGCTGGTCCTAGCAGGATTTCTTGAGTTAAATTCCTCAATTTTTAGCCCATTCAAGATGATCCCAGAGAAGTCTATTGGAGTGCTCATCAATTCATCAAAGTCCTTCAACGATTTATCAGTAGAATGGAAGCTGTAAGAGTCATCACTAATTTTGGGTTCTGGTCCCTTCCTGAGTAGTCTTGCCAATATTCCAGTCAGGGTCAGTGGGTTCTTGAGGTGGTGTAGGTTTCTTGAACCAGTCACGTCTAGAGGCAGTCTCATTCCTTGGTTCATTTTCATTATCACCTAGATTCCCTTCTTGATCTTGTGGCATGTCTGAGTCTGCAACCTCGAACACTGGTTCCCCTGATTGAACAAACTTTCTAGAAGATTTCGGTTGAGACTTGGTGCCTTTGGAAGAGCCAGATGTTGAATCTTTCTTTTTCGGACATGTGGTTGGTTCTGCATCTTTGCTTGTCTTTCTCTTCTTTAACCCTCGGTCTAATCCAGTGGAAGGGTCTTCATCTTTATCCTTGTCTTTTCGGCCACGCTTCAATGATCTAAGATGCTTCTTTTCTTGAAACAAATATTAATGTGTTAATCAAGTAGTCATCCTTTGAGGTGTGCATCCCAATTTTGTATCTCCATGAAAGTGTCTTATCTTGAATTAGAAAGTGGTGGATGATAACTTTTGTGAATCGAGGGTAGTATATATTTTCTTGCTTTTTGTAGACTTTGTTGTCAATCTGATAAG
>BQNB010131249.1:2637-18811 GCA_026074375.1 Tanacetum coccineum
CATGTGACACTAAGTACTACAACGTAACTCCTTTAAGTGATAGTTAACCAGGTCTTCAACCAACCACCCTGACTATTGGAAACTAGATAATCTAAGTCTCAATCATAAGTTTTATAAGTTCAAGTAAGTCATCAATCGATAGAGGGAGTTTAAAGAAAAGGGGTAGAAATAAGTTTAAAGAAAAGGGGTAGAAGGAAGTCTCGATGATGAAATAAATAGACGCCTTTGTGAAACCCACTTTAATCTCAACTAAGGGATACAAAATGAACTTCGTGATCACTTATCATTTAGAATCCGAATCCATAGCCCTTTTGACATTTTAGTAAATCTTTAATATATAATCGTTTTAGCATTAAGTGTTGAGTTTTCTTTGGTGTTTTGTTTTGATTGTCTTGATTGTTTTTGGGAAATTTGGGTTTCAAAACATGGGTTTTCCTTAAACCGCAGGAATATCTGGTATTTCACTGGAAGCAAAAATGTGTCATATTTTGCTGTTTTTAAAAAAATATGTCATATTTCGCCTTTCTGAAACATGCATATTTCGCGGAATTAAAACCTGTCATATTTCGCCTTTTCTGAAACATGCATATTTCACAGAAATAAAACCTGCTTATTTTGCCTAAATGCGTATTTCGCGTAAATAAACACCCTGCATATTTCGTCTAAATGAGTATTTCGCGAAAATAAACACACTACATATTTCACCTAAATGCATATTTTGCGGAAATAAAGAACCTGCATATTTCGCCTAACCATATTTTGCGGAAATAAATACCCTGCATATTTCGCCCTTGCGTATTTCGCGGTCTTAAAGTGCATATTTTGCGAGATTCAAAAAACGAACCAAAAACCAAATAAAAAAAATCAAAATAAGCTCTTTAGATCACGAAATAAACCACAAAAACTTATATCAATAAGCTAGAAACACGAACCGAACACCCTTATGGCTTAAAAATAAACACGACATAAGCTATATAAGCCATGAAACACCTCAAATCAGCAACACATGAACACAAAATGCCCTTGGTTAGCTCTGATGCTAATTGTTAACAATAATAATTCACTAACTAACATGATTCAAAGGCCAGGGAGGATTAAATAGAAAGAAAGCTATATTATTTAATTGTAGAGAGAAAAAAGAAAGAGTGTGTGTTTCTAGAGAGGGAAAGAGAAACATACACTTATAAGATGGTTACAAATGAATCCTCACCCCTCCTTGGAAGTAAGGAGGAGATATATATAGCCATAGGCACGCCCTTCTATCCTACATTGACATTTCTAGTCCTTGCGTATCCGGCTAATAGTAAACTAATGTAATTTCGTATAAGTAGACATATTTTAAGGCTAACACTTACACATTGTATTTCCTTGTACTTCTTGTCCCCTTCATTCCCAACATAGACTGCTATCTTGCACATCATAACATTCTCCACCACACATATTCCCTATTCATTCTCTTCTTCATCTCAACACACACATACATATTCTCTTGAATTTAAACTACGCACACACTCTCAAAGCTTCCTCCATACACCTCTTCTTATAACACCTCTTGGTTTGAATTCAAATCTCACACATCACCAAACTTCCCTAACAAACATTGCCAACTCATCCTTATCCAAACACTCTAAATTTGAATTTGAAATCACAAGCCATAGGCTCCCTCTATCACATCAAACATCTCATCCAAGCCAACTCATTCCAACTCATCCTTATCCTTATCCTTAGAATTCAAAATTTGAATTTGAATTCTTAGGCTCCAAACCATCACATCGATGCCATCTCACATCCTTCACACATTTAACCTACGTGTCTATTATTTGAATATGATAATCAAATTCTCCCTCTTACAACATCCACACTTGCTCACCAAGCTAAAAATATTCTTTGGCATATTCCTTTTTATCCTAACTATGCCAACTCACTCATTAAACCATGTTTTGTTTCCAACTAAATCATATGCATCTAAGGAATACCCAAACTCATCCTTTGTCTAATAGTTCTTCTCTACCTCTTTGGTATTAGATAAACATCCCTAAATCTTCTTCTAAATTACTTCACAAACATTTATATCAAATGGCTTTTTGAGTTAGTTGACCTTGAGTGTATGAATGATGAAAGGTCAAAGCATGAAGTACAATAAGGGATTTAGCAAGAGCGGGTATTTAAAATGCCAAAATCCTGAAAAAACAAAATAGGATTTTGTCGCGCTGGCCTTGCGCTCACGTGTGGGTAGCGCGCCATTCTCGAATTGGTTTTTACCAATTTGGGATTTTGGCCTATAAATACTCCCCTTTTAGCCTTTATATTCCTTACCTCTTGCCAAACATTCTTTTTCTCTTTTTCTCTTTTTCTCTTCTCCTATCCTCTAAGTCTAACACCTCTTGTGTTATTAATCTTCTCTTCTATCATCTATGAAGAATACATCTCCTCAAGAGAGACACACAAGTACCTAATCCATACTTATATGTTATTAGTTGAGGGTATTCTTTCTCATACCATTTCTATTAGAATTAAGTCTCTAGGTTAGGCTAGGGCTTAATTCTTATCAAATAACTTTATTCAATTTAGTTGTAAGGGAAGTCTTGTATCTTTGATCAAGCCTAGATCATTGGGGATCTAGTTGGGGTTTTGTAAGCTTCCAAAGGGAAGTTCTTAGTGGTCCTAGTTGATCTTAGTGATCCTAAATAGTTGAATCACCGGATCTTAGGGGTGGATTTCGAGGGTGGAATACCGTAGGGAGTAGCTCTTCTTAGTGAGCGTCGATCTTAGTGCATATCGGTGGAGCGAAGATGTAATACGATTTATAGTCCACCAAAAGGATTATATTAGAGTAATAGTATAGATGTCGTGGATTCGCAACTTGACGTACGGATGGTATAAACCCCCCATCCCGAACCAGTATATATCGTGGTGTCTCTCTCTATCTATCTCCATCTACTTATTGTTGTTATAGCTAAGTAGATCATCACACCACTTGGTTAGTTGTGACTAGAAGTTTTATAAACTTCTAAGAAGTTAAGATAACCATATTCACCCCTTTTATAGTTCTACAGCCCGTATACCTTCTAAGGTCATATAGCCCAAAAAGTTTCCTTTTTCTACCCAAAAACAAACATTTCTTCGGGTTCAACTTCATATTTATCTGTCATAGATTGTCGAAGGTCTCTTATATGTATGCCAGCATTTCACTCTCAGTCTTGTTCTTCATGACCTTGTCATTGACATGTGCCTTTTGGTTCCTTCCTATTTGGGATTGGAAGGCCGAGGCTACTAGCCTCTGGTACGTGGCACCAACATTTTTCAGACCGAAAGGCATTTTGGTGTAACAGTAAGTTCCTTGGTCCATATAAAAAGTTATTTTCTCTTCGTCTTCTTCTACCATCTGCACTTGATGATACCTTTTATACGCATCCAAAAAACATTTATACCGAAACCCCATGACGGACTCAACCTTTATGTCTATCTTCGGTAGAGGATAATAATCCTTCGAGAATGCCGAGTTAATGGTTTTGAAGTCGATGCACATTCACCATGTGTCATCATCCTTCTTCACTAACATTGGATTGGAGATCCACGTCAAATATCTTACCGGTTTGACGATACCAGCCTTTTGCCATTCTTTCACTTCTTTAGGCACATTTTGACTTTTCTCGAAACCTAATATTCTCCTTTTTTAAGCCACCATGAATGAACATGTTGGCATTATGAGCATGCTTGATGGCCCGTTTGTGGACTCCCGTCATATCTAAAGGTTCCCATGCGAACACATCCATGTTGTTTTTTTTAAAGGTCCACTTATTGAAGCCTGCATTTATTGGAGAACTGTCTTCCTATGGCAACCATTTGGTTTAGGAATGCTGGGTTAACCAGGACTTCCCTAACAGGAGAGTCCTTTAGAACATCTATCCTTTCTTCAGACATGTTTTTCTTAACATGAGGATCCTTAGGGACATCTATTCTCCCTTAAGCTGTATTTTCTTCATCCATCATTTCCTTTTTTTCCAACCTTTGACATTTAGAGATAACTATTTACCGGGTGACCAATGTTGCGATACCCCTAGGAATTGGGAACTTCATCATAGGGTGAGTTGTGGAGGGGATAGACCGAAGCTCTTTGATCCCCGTCTGCCTAAGTATGATATTGTACGGTGATACCACTCGCATAATAGTAAACTTCTTCATGGTCCATCGAAATAGAACCTCACTTCCGAATGACACTTTTAATTCTATCTTCCCCGTGGGTGTTGATTCTTCTCCTAGAAATCCGACCAGGGAGGTCTGAGTTTTGTTAAGCGAGCTTTCATGAGGGGGCAAAGGTTATCTAAGAAATGCCTAAACATCACTTTTTTTTGCTGCTCCTTAGTCAACGAAGACCATTTGAACCAGGTATCCTTCTACATCAGCTTTAATTACTAATGGCTCGTTAGAGGCATTGTCAAGTGAAATTAGAGGAAAGGGTATCAGGGCATTCATCCAGTCCTCTTCTCCTTTGGCCCTCGACTTTCTATTCTTGTTGTCCCCGAATGTTCAAATTATATTGATGACCTTCCCCTTACCATTATTTTTTCTTGTTTGATTCCCTCTCGGGTTTCCTCGCTGTCATACATCCTTCACCAGATGACTAAGCTTGCTCGATTCCAAGGCCATTTCTAGCTGCTTCCTCAACTGAAAATAAATAACTGGTATGATGCCCCTTTTCCCCATGGTAATCACAATATATGTCCATATTCTACCTCCCGAGAGTTCCTACCATTGGAGGGAAAAGAGGTAGTTGCAGTTGAAGTTTTGTGTCCAATATCATATTTGGGTATTTTCTCAATGAGTTTAAATTAAGATGGGGAACATCATTTATTTTGGGCTCATTCCTTCGGTTGTCCGACCGAGGAGGGATGTACGGAGAGTATGGTTCCCTCTCCCGGTAATCATTTCGGTAATTGTTTCGACGGAGGTCCCCTCCATACACCAGAGCGGGAGGCTGATCATTCTGCCAATTTGATCTCTAGCCCTTGTCCGAGAATTCTCCTCTCAGAAGTTATGTGGTTCAGAATGCCTCCTTTGACTTAACAAAATCGTCAACCCTCTTCATAATCTCCTTCACAGTCTGAGGATCTCGGTCGAAGAAACGCCTTGCCAATTCCAAGCATCTGGAGTTGCTCAGGAAGGCTGATACTTGCATTACTACTAAAACATCCAAGATGTAAATGGTTTCTTCGGTCCAATGTCCCTTGAAGGCCGATAGAGTTTTGTTTGCCCTCTGAACCATCTTAAAGATTTCGGTAGGGTCTTTAAAGCAATTCTTTCTTAATGCAAACCTTTCCATAAACCTCTCCAGCATGTCTGTCCAGCTGTCAATACACCCATTCAGCAATCGGCCAAACCATTCTCTAGACGCTCCGTCCAGAGTCTGCTGGAACATTCTTCACCACACATGCATCTGCCATTCTCCTTTATTTATGGCTACTACAAACCGATCGATGTGGTCGTCAGGATCTGTCGACCCGTCATATATTTTCATGTTTGTTGTATTAGATGCTTTGGCGCAGAGAACTTAATTATCTTTCGAGTGAAAGGAGATCTTAAGACCTTCTTAAAAGGCTTATGTAGGTCTTCATTGTTTGAACTGTCGGCGTCGTTTTCATCAGCTTTTACCTTTTTGCCTCATGTATCATCGTAGAAGGTCAGATGTATCGGTGTCATGGAGGTTTTGACCTTTTCATTGTGTTGTTTGATGAGTGACTAAAGAAAGGATATTTGGTCTAGGATTTAATCTTGTAAACTGGGTAAATCATTTAGGTTGTCGTTGCTTCCTCTGGCCTGGTTGATTTAAGTGATTGGTTCGGATGTAGGACCCGCCATTCAAAATATTTGGTAGTTTAAGTAGTGGGTCCCATGGATGGCGCCAATTTATTAAGGTAACATCTTGTTGTCCGAGTAGAAAAACATGTAGGTTCCTTCGAAGTGTATGTAATTTCCTTCGAGCACCTACAAAAGGGATAAAACACACGTTAGCCTCGCCCTAGGTTTAACCCTAAGACCCAGCTCCTACGTGAGAGTAAGTATATGGGACAGAGGGATAAGTGCGTAATAAATGAGAATAAATGCGAGTGTGTGTGTCCTAATGTATTAAATGATGTGGAGGTATTTATACTACGCAAAAAGTATACATCACACTCATGTCTAGTCTAGAGACCAGCAAGTCCTTATGCGAGATTGTATCATGCAATATCTGGATTTAGGCGGTGATGGCGTTGTGCATTGGACGGACCGCTGGTCTAATCGAAGACTCCTGGACAAAGAGAGGTCTACAGGATAAAAGGTTGTTTGCCTTGAACATTTGGTGCTTTAAGGTGACCCCTTCGGATTGGTCCGCTGGGTAGTGTATCGTCCAGACTAGCGTCCGAACACATACACGGACAATCCTCTATATACAAAAATGGTACCGAACTTTTATTGATAAGGTACTCTTTTTAGAAAAGTTAGAGAAGGAATGTGAGATTGAAAAGTATTTTTTAACAAAAGACAAATGACCAACATACTCTTGAACAAAATTTTTAAAAAATAGAAACACTTGTCACTTTCACAATACTTCCCGCATACTTTTCCAAATTGAGAGATTTTTCTATGGAATCATACTAATCAAATACGGAGTAGTAATCGTCTATGCTCATTGTGCAAACGACTCATTTCATATATACTCAAAGTAAAATCATTGTATGCATAATTTACAAGTTTTTAAAGCATATTTTGGTAAATATGAACTTTTTAAAATTAAGAAGGGAAGATATGAAATAGCCCATAATTATAACATACTATTAGAACCCGTGCACGTACGAGGTATAGGTAGATATTATTACAAGCAAAATATTTCAATAGCCTTGTTTTAAAGTTTAATATTGTGATAATTCACAAATTCATGGTTTTGTAACGTTTAAGATTTTTTTATAGAATTATATTAAGTTTTAATACTTATATAGTTATAATACACATGTACGCATGAGTTTATATATATATATTTCATTATATGTTAATATCGATTTATACTTTGTGTAGATTTTTGTTCCACGAAGGATTTGACTTTGTTTAACTAGCATGATGTTTAGGTTGATCTTGTTTAAATTTGACTATTGATATCATGTTCTGGACATTATGTGTGTTTAGTAGCACACAACGACCTTGAAAAATGTATCATTGTTATATGTAGAATCTTGTTTATTTATTTTCATCTCACGATAATGTGTGAGGTAGTGTCTTCATTTTGATATTTATATTCTTGCTAATAATAATTTAAGCCAATTTTTAAACCCGTTTGCGGGTTAAACTTTTAAAGATGAATAACAAAAGTCGTTATTGAACATGGATAAGTAAAAAAATAATAATTTTTCCGGATATCCTTACTTAATCTCATAAAGAGAAATATCATGAGTCATTCGCATGTATATAATCTCGTTTATTCATTTATAAGTCATAATAACTCGTGATTTTTTTATATTTATAATTTCGTGCAAATGCATTAGTTTAATATATACTGATAATGATATTTATAATCAACAACAACATATTGTTTTGTTTTTTATGTAAGATATAAAATATAAAGGCATATAGTTTAAGGGTATTTATTAAATTTAATATTTAATTAAAAAATATAAAAACTTATAAGTATGTTTTATTTTAAATTCAATAACTAAAGTTTTTTTAATTACTTTATCGTTTTCTAAGGGTTTTTTATAATTGAAACATATTTTTTTAGTATATTTTATTAATTTGGTTAATTTTATATTTCCCTAACTTAAAATAATAATTTCATGTTTTCTCAATATATATTTTAAATGCATTGTATTTGTGCATTAAAAATTTATGTTTGGATAAATATGAAATTTTAATATTCAAGTTGAGTAAATATAAAATATCCTTTATTAATTGTACGAAAATTTAGCAATTTAACCCAATTTAGCTTCAGTTTTAATTTTTATTTGCCAATAAAAATGCAAAATTTTGTCACGTGGCCCGAATGGTACGCTCTCCTTGTCCAATTGCATAATAAGAGATGTCAATACACCAACAAAATACTCCGTAGTACACTTGGGCATAAAATTTGGACATGGACTCATTGAAGTTAAATGGAAATATTTTTGGGCTGTAGTCGGACTTCTTTCACGTTCAAATTTTTATGTGTGAAATACTGGAAATGACATTGAACTATCAAAACTCAGAATAAAAAGTTGCATAACAGTTTGTTCATTTTATTGTCTTTCATTCGGAATGGGATCCACTAAGAAAAGAAAATGAAACACGAAGAATGAGAAATATTTCTAGTCACACATCATTAACTTTATTAAAACCCAGTACTGGGTCACCCAAACACATTTAATGTGTTGTTGGGTCAACCTGTCGGAACTTGTTTTCCTTTTCATTTCCCGCCTGAAACCCGATCGTTACCCAACCTGAATATTTGTTTTTTTGCCTTATTAATGTTTAGGGACACGTATCCCGTTATACATTACACGTGCCTCTCACCCCTCTCTTCTCCCCCAAATACAACCGTCCCCTCACCATCTCTCTCTCACACACAGTTTCTTCCCCACTCCTTCTCTCTCTAAAAATACGGCCACATCCTTCTCTCTCTAAAAATCCAGCCAACCACACAGGTGTGAATTGTTCTCGCACCTCCTCCGAGCACAAGGTTACGTTTTCTTAACTCTTACTCTATTTGTGTTTAACTTATAATTAGATTGTGGTTTGGTTTTAACAAATGTATAGTATAGTAATTTTGTGGGTTTAAACCCTAGCTTGCAAAATCAGTCGGGGATACAAATTTTTTAGATCTAATTTTTAATTTTTTTTCAGATTTTTGGTTTTCGTATATTGTGGAAAGTTGAGTGTTTTGATTTTGATTAAATTGTATCTTCATTGAATTGGTAATCTTTTTTGTGATTATGATGATTGCAGGTTTGTGGGTTTTGTTTCCTTAATCTAATCTGTAAGTTTACAACCTTAATTTTTGGATTTTCATATTCTTTATATGATGTGGGTTTAGTTTATTGTTTTATATTTGTGAATTTTTGATTGGTTTTATTAAAAGAGCAATTATTACAACTTATACATTTCATCTTTTTTTAATAAATTTTAATGGTTTTTATGAATTAGGGCTTTCTCATAATTTGGGGTTTTTTTAGTTCGTAGGATTTGATTTTGTATGTGGTTGCGGCTGCGGTGGTGGAAGTGGCGGAGGAGGAAGAAGAAGGTTAATGGTTAAAGTGGAAGGATTTGATTTTTTTTAATTGAAACCGGTATACCTCATTTTTACCTTTGTTACGGCAAAAACCGCCGATTCTGTAAATTATGTATTCTCTTTTGTGCTTATAATAACTGCGTATATATTAGGCTAATCTAAACACCCTTTTATTATTCTACTATAGCATGTATTTGTCTGAACTGCTATTAGAGATTTTTTATATTCATTGACTTGCTCTTATAATAAACCACGATAAGGCCAAAGAAGATAACATAGGGACGATTATTGCCTTAGTAATATAGAATTTTTGCTCATGTCTTTTGAAATAGCTTAAGTTATCTTAAATAAGGTGATCTAAACAAACGTTAGGGCTGCAATATCATCCTGAGGTATAAGATTTGTGATTTTGTTTTTTTGTTGCAAAACTTAGTCGTTTGTGTGAAAATGTTGGTTTTCTTGACTGTTGTAGCTTACATAAAGGGTTAATCATGAAACAGTCTGACTATACATTAAGTTTCTCGATTGCCACGTCTAATATTTATCGCTTTATTGTAGAATGCATATACGTCGTGTACTAGCGTTTACTATTGATTATTTATGTATTAGTAGCAGGTTGTAGCAACAAATGCAACAACAAATAAAAAATTAGCATCGTTTACTATCGGTTTTAAAATATTTATTGTTGTTTTATTGATACTCAGGCTCCATCAACAAATGCACTTACTGAAACAGATAAAAGAGCGAAGGCAGCTGTTGTTGCAGGTGGAACAAATACACTTGGTAATCACAAGCTTTTACACCCATTTCATGGTAAATTTCTATATCAAAATCACCACTTTGCTCTCTCTACTTACTGCCTATAAATCCATGGCCATGATCAGGTTCTCCACCTTTCGTCTAATAGTATTAATGTCGGTGATCATGGTCGCTTAAAATATACGGTGAAACCCGACGGATAAGGTAGCCATTTGGTCGGTCATGACTAGGGAAGGAGAGGACTCTACAACCAATCTAATGTCGCTTATCAAGTAAGTTGAACTTAACTCTAATGTTGAATTATTATTGTCTCAGACTACTTAGTTCTTCTTAAGTGACCGATTGACGAACATGGTTCTATGCCAAAATAAATGAAAACATTGTTGTACTCTATGCTTTCTTGAGCCTATTTGAAAGATGAAAAATATCAATGGCGCCATATGCTTGATAGTCATACTCAACTTAAAAAACTTTCAATGGTGCAACAATTGCAGCGATAGCGACAACGACTAATTTGTGACTTAATGTTGGGATCTTTTGCTTTAATTGTGAAAAAAATCAAAACTTTATTAACAAAGATCTTTGGATGATTGATGTATGTGCTGAAAAGTTGTTAATCAAGAGAATGAAAGTCTAAAGGAAGAAAAATTTGAAAATAGATCTGATGGTTAGACACATACACTTATATTCTTTATTTTGAGTTTTAAGTATGTTGTTTTTTCGGGCTTAATATTTATTTGCTATGTGATTTTAGGCTCCACTTCCTCAATAAAGAACACCTCCAGAAAGAGATAATGGTAATGGCGGATTTCCGGATCATAAAGCCCAGGTGATTATTCATCCTCCAATAATTTTTTATTGGTTAGATGTTTATATATACTATTTTTTTTTGTCTAAACACAATTTTTTTCGTAGCAGGAAATAAGAAAAAATGTTAAGGATAAGGAAGATGAGAAGATATGGACGAGTGGTAAGGATGACACGATAAGTTTGACTGTTAAAGGTTACTTTAGATGATAAGGGTTTCAACGTTTTAGTCTCAACAAATGCAGCTGAACTTCAAAACATGAAGGAGGCTGTTAAATGGTTATATTAAGCTTCTGAAGCTGACTATGTTCGTCAGCAATACCAGCTAGCCTTTTGTTTGCATCGTGCTATTGGAACTGACTAGAATATGAAAGAACCGGTATGTTGTTAGATCTTTTATTTCCTGTTCCATATAAGATACTTTTGAACATCTATAAGTCCCTATATCAAATCTTTGTTTCTTATATTATTCAAGTGAAACTAACAAATCCGGACAAAATAATAAAGGGGTGTTGTTTAGGTTATTTGTGCAACTTATGGGCGTATTGAACTCTTGAAAAGCTAATTAGTTCAATGTAAAAAAACGTTATCAACTTGAATTATGGCTTCTTTAAGTTCATAGGCCGAACAAATAAGCTAACACAAACACCCCCTAAATGAATGCAACTGTGTGTAAAAATTCTTCATTCTTTTAATCAAATGGAAATCCTCGGTCTTAATTTAGCAAGCGCAAGAAGTAAGAACTGAAGTAAGGCAGCATCAAATTCTTAATTTTGTTATGCTTTTGAACAGGTGAGGTGGTATTTACGAGCTGCTGAAGGTGGGCATGTTCATGCTATGTATGAAGTAGCAATGTGTTACGCTTCGGGAAGAGGGTTCGCTAAAGACCGTCAACAATCAAGGAAATGGATGAAGTTATCCGCTGACGATGGATATAAAAAAGCTCAGTTTGAGCATAAACGCGCTCTATTTTTGGTAACTCCTACAAATACCACTTCGACTATTCAGTAGCAGTCTCCCCATTTCTCTACAAATTAAATTGAGTTCTAAACATAAATATTATCCAATGAAGTCAGTCAAAGATTTGGAGATGTGTAAAAAACCGTATGTTTCGAAGACCCATATACGATCGGTAAAAGATTCAGCAAATGAAAAGGCTGTATGTTAATTTTTTTACTAATTTTTTATATTGTTTAGTTAAAATTCAAAAGATTGATATAATTTTGTGTCCGAATGCATCAGATCCCAAGATTCTGGTAACAATGTTGTCGCTTCTGTCAAAGAAACAAGAACCATATAGATTATATCAGAAGGTTGGCTTTTATTGTTTTAGTGATTCCCAGTGCTTTATATATGCTATTTTGCTATGATTGTACTCCAAATTTAACATTAAAACGACAATACATATAATGTGGATCAGGTAATGTCAAATTCGATAAAGAAACACTTGAGGAGTTTTTCAAGACAACTCAACTTGAAGGCGGTCCTTGCACCACCAACAATTGGAGCGGTACAATATTTTATTGCCCTTGGTTACACGGACTTAACTACACAACTATTTTGTCAAGAAGGGGTTGTTTGGATTTGCTTTTTTTGCAGTGAAATGGGTAGATCTGGGCAAATGTTTTTGAATGCTGCTTAAATTAGCTTTTGCATCCAGACAGCCTGACATGTATGAATGAAGCTATAAGCTTATGAATGTTTAAGTTTAAGTCATTTATTGATCTTACATTCAGTTTATCGTATCATCAGTACGTTTCATTTATTTTACGTTAATGACGATGTAATGTCGTATTTCAGTCTGATGTTTTGTATTGTTGCAGGTACTCAAAGCGCAAACCAAGAAGCAAATATTTATGGAAGAGAGTGTCAAGACCAGGTTGTCGAATACGAGAGACAAAAGTGGTAGCACGAAATCTATAACGACTTTAATGATTGGAGAGATGGGACTCCAGCGGACGTTGGAAGGAATTGTCAAGAAAACTAAGGTGACGATTGCCCCCCAGGAAACTTCGGTTACAGCAGAAAGTCCAACATGGTTTCACATGGTTTCGCAGGGCAGAACATCATCAACGTGCAATTATGAAACTTCGAGGTAACTAAACTGCAGCCAAAAGAAAGTTTTATACTTTCCGCTTCTTCTAAGTTTTCAGTTTTTATTTTATATCGGGTAAAGAAAATGATATAATCTATTACATGTTTTTGTAGGATCTGACGTAAAGAGATCTAAACCTACACTCTCAAGTTTTTATCGGAGAAAGGTCTTCTTGGTGGCTTATTTCTAATGGGGGAGGTGATGTTCATTGCAAGACCGCTCATTTATGTTTTACTGATAAGAAAATATGGAATCTGATCATGGCGTCCTTGGTTCGTGTCTTACTATCACCATGGTGCTAACGCTAGAAAAAGGCCTCAGGCAACTCTGAATCATGAGATTCATGAGATTGGCGACGCTCATGCTATGGCTGCCAGGTAAACTATTCAACATACATAGTTATCTTTAGCTGTTCTTAGAGGCTGTTTAGATTGCTTATTAAAATGCTTATATGGAGATTGCTTATTAGAATAGCTGCTTAAAGGTCTGCTTTTGAGTGCTTATAATAATTGCGTATATATTAGGCTAATCTAAACACCTTTTTATTATTCTACTATAGCATGTATATGTCATTTAGTCTTTTTATATTCATTAACTTGCTCTTATAATATACCACGATAAGGCCAAAGAAGATAACATAGGAACGATTATTGCCTTAGTAATATAGAATTTTTGCTCGTGTCTTTTGAAATAGCTTAAGTTATCTTAAATAAGGTGATCTAAACACTCACTAAGCTTAATGAATTAATCTTTTTCCTGATTAGAGTAGTAGTTTAAAAAAAACTTTAGCTACTCATGTTTTGGTAATCCAAAGATGCCCTTTTTTATTGTGTTTGGAAACCCTTTTGTGGGACTTTTTAGATAACAAATAAGTTCAAAAAATAGTTTTAACAACCGGTTAAAGGGCCATTGAAACAATACCTTCAAGGGGATGTTTGACAGGCTGTTTGTAGAAGGGCTGTTTGAAGAGGAATTACCCAAATGACCCGTTATAGACAACGTATATCCTAGAATACTAAATCTAGAGAAGTTCAAATTCTTATGAATGTGTCGGCTATATGACGGGTCAAATCAAGGTGGTGTACGGGATTGCTATCTTTTAGCCATAGCTTCTGTTTTAATACATATACTACTTCGAATACCGTACCAATCACTTAACCATATATCTGTTAGAAACTAATTCAAATGTATCAACAGTCTATTACAATGCGTGTACGAGTTCTAACGATATACTATGATGTAGGCGTGAAGAGGACATACGGACAAAAGTTGCTAACCATTTGGATTGAAAGTCAGTGGTGATGTTGTCAGCAAACCTACAAATGCTTCCATAAGTGAAACAAATAATATTGGGACTTCTGATTTGTATAGAAAGCCAAATGAGGGTGTTGTATTCTAATTGTGGACTGGTATTTGTGAAGTTTTTAAAAAAAAAGAACAAAGGGAACATTCTAAATGAACAAAGCCAAAGCTAAAAAACCCGAAGCATCCACTCCTCATGTTTCTCAGTTTGAAGATACATTACAGGTTTCAGACTCAAGACTATCAAGGCTCATACCTATTTCTTTGCACATAAAAAAGGGAGTTAAGTTTACTCTTCTCTCCTCAAATATGTTTAATTTTTTTAATATCTCAGAATTTATTACTACTTCTGTTAAGATATCATCAAACCTGTTGGGAGAGGTGTATTAGCTGAAGCCGCTTTAGCAGAGACCTAAAACATTTTTCTGAACGAGAGGTAAAAATTGTTAACATCATTTTATTTTTTCTGAAATGGTCAAGTTAGTAATAAGCACAAGCATTCTTTGATAACACGAACATCCTTTAAAATAATCAGATAAGGAGAAGCACATAAAAATATAAGCCACCCCAAACACCACCTTAGAAGTTGATGGTTGTGATTGTTAAAGTAAGTGTGTATCTGCTTAGATTTAGACTATTTAAGAAGTTTTGAATGTGCTAATAAAATAAAATAGTTCAGATACGCAGGTTTTTGAAACAGAAGAGTTATGCACCAACGACCATTTATAAGCCATTTTCAAATGTTCGTATACGTTGACAATAGTTCCAGTAACCACTTTATTGTATATATGTTTTTTACTTGGGGATTAAATGCGTACGATCTGAAAAGTTGTATGGATTTCTGTAGGCAAAACTAGCTTGATGATGAGATATACAATCAATTGGTTGAGACGCCTAAGGAACAAGGCTATGATGTCACCAAAATTAAGAATACAACATATACAAACCCACCACCTATGAGATTGAAGATGCATCTGCACGCACCAAGGATGTGTGGTTTTCAATTCACTATCTTTGAACTTTTTTATAGTACTTTGGCTTATGCTAATCTATTTGTGCAAGATTGCAAGTTCCATTCGTGGTAATGGAAATGTTGGTTGAATGACTACATATTTACATATATATGTACATTGATTAGTTTGAACTTGAATATAAAGAGTTGTAGAAAGATAAACACTTCATGCTATAACCAGTTATCCACCTATGACTGCCTTTGCTTTTCCTCAATCACAAGGAAATTGTCCCCGCGCTTTGCAGCTAAGCGCGGGTTAAAAACCTTGTTTCAAATGAAAACGGAGAATTTCATGGAAATTGAATGACATCAAATAACGTCTATTTTATAGCATCATTTATCCCATGTAATTAACCCATTTTGTATAATTATTACAAAGAATTGTTACTTAATCGTTTATATTTGAGAATTGCAGTAATTACGGAGTACTTGGTGAATATTAACAAAAGGCGGGCATTCTGGAGCTTAAACAAAGATATTTTGAAGCATATTATTATGACAATCAATACGCCGTATCCATCAAGAAAGATACGAAGTATCCGTGCCTGAACTCACCAAAGACCACGAAGGAAACAAGTCTAATATGCCGTATCCAGAAAGACCAATACGCTGTATTGAAGATATAGTATGTGAAGATTCTGGAAGATATCAAACGTGGTCCCTACTTCAAGAAACTCCAATACGCCGCATCCAATCCCTTGGATATGCCGTATCGAACCGACTTCCAGACAATATAAATAGAAAACTCAAAAACGAGTTTTAAGTGTGCTAAATCATATTCTCGATACCTAAACCACAAAAGTCAATTTTTAGAGGAGAAAAAGAGTAGAAGAGGTCTTGCAACGCATTCCAATCCATAGAAGACAACGTGTAATTTTTTATACTATTGTAATCGTTTAGTTTTTGGTATCATTCATTAACTCAGTTAGTTTACCTTGGCTAAAACAATTACTCTTGTATTAATTAT